>JANIWG010000050.1:0-86748 GCA_030705025.1 Myxozyma udenii
TTTTTTTTTTTTTTTTTTTCTTTTTTTTTTTTTTTTTTTTTTTTTTTTTTTTTTTTTTTTTTTTTTTTTTTTTTTTTTTTTTTTTTTTGTTTTTTTTTTTTTTTTTTCTCTTTTTTTTTTTTTGTTTTTTTTTTTTTTTTTTTTTTTTTTTTTTTTTTTTTTTTTTTTTTTTTTTTTTTTTTTTTTTCCAGCTGAATCGTAGTAATTAAGCCTGATAATTTGAGAACGCCGTGAAGTTCCTTGAGATTTATTTACACCGTTTCGAGAACGCCGTATGCGGGCTCTGCTTCCGCGAGTAGGCAGTAACTAAGCATAAACAAGCCCGTAATCGATAGGGCGTTGATAGGGCACAGCAGATGCTGTCACTTTTTTAGTATAGCTACATATACAGTTATTGCAAATACCATTGACAAAAAAAACTATTGGTCATCTTACAGCTTTACCAATACCATTGACCGTTAGAGTATATCGCTGAGAAACAAACTAATCCAAATGAGCTGGAACTTGGATTACTCAAGTCGATGAAATGAAGTTTTCTTCTTGGTCACCCCTGAGAATTTCCTTGAAGGTTTGTTTCAACAGTTATTATTACTACGAAAAGATTTACGCTAAGCAGTTCCTTTACAGGAGCTTTCTCTTGATCGAGTGTTGCCAGGAGGGCAATCGTTTCGGTGAGTTGAATAATGACATAATCCAACTTATCTCATTCTCTAATATGGGAAATGTGCAGCTGGAAAAAGCTTGGTTCAGAATGGTATATCGTGAAATTTAACGGTTGAGTATGTTTATCTTTTCACCACTCGTGTATCACCTATCTAACCAAATATTTGTCTACAGATAAATTTTATGCTTACGGGATCTTGCAGGGTCTCTGTTTTAGGAACTTCAATTGTCGTTTTGAAGGAGACAGATAGCGATATTTTGTTCAAATTCAGTGTATCAGAGTGCCGTGCGACGCCAAAGCTGAAAAATGTTGATATGGGCAGAGACTTTGAATTAACACTTCACGATTACTTTAATAGCTCCATCGATCTGTCAAGTCTGTATGAGACTTTTGAGAAAGCAGATCCTTATTTTTGTTCAATCTCAGAATTTTACAGGGGTATTCGGATTCTAAGAATAGATCCCTGGGAGACGATCTGCAGTTTCATATGTAGCAGCAATAACAACATTAAACGTATTACGCTTATGGTGAGGGAATACGTAAATTGCTTGCTATCACAAAATTTCTATTCAATTAACTTTGGATCAATAGATCGATCAACTATGCATGAATTTCGGTCAACATATTGGTACATACAACGGACAAGACTTTTATTCATTTCCTGAGCCAGAATCAATTGTTGCCAGAAGTCCACTCGAATTGCGTAAACTTGGCTTTGGGTATAGAGCAGGATTTGTTCACAGGACTGCAATACAAATTTCCGAATGGTCTGAACAAAATAAGCTTTCTTCTCTTCGTTCGTTGCCTTACACTGAAGTAAGAGAATTTTTGTTGCGTCTCCCCGGTATTGGGCCCAAGGTCGCCGATTGTGTTGTGAGTGTTTTTTTTTTTCTGTTGAGACAATAATTTTCCAACGCTCAAATTTAGTGCTTAATGGCCTTTGATTGTCATGACTCTGTACCGCTTGACACACACATGTTAAATGCAGTCAAACAGCATTACCGAGGAACTGTGCGGGTGTCCATGTCGTCGAAGACATTGTCAAGAGCTAAATACGATGAAATTGCAGATCAATTGCGTGCTTTATGGGGTCCGTATGCTGGCTGGGCGCAATCTGTAAGTAGTTTTGAGGAGGTGAATGTACACTACTGACGCTCAACGAAAGATAGTATTTCTTGCGCATCTTGATAAAGCTCAAAAGGGCCATTAACTGACCAGGCGACTTGTTTACGGAGGTCAATTTTTACGTGCACACAACAGGAATTTCTTCTGTCACTTCTACAGATCACTAGATATGTTACCAGCTATGCATTGAATTTTGAAGCGCAGTAGTCATGTTTTTTATTCAATCTATTTCTGTATCTTTGTTGCATTTAATTACATAAATGGATTGATTGTTCTCACAGTGAGACAAGGAAGACTTTTACCCGTGTCTGCTTTTATGAGTACCGGGAGCCGTTGAAGCTCGCAGATTTCTTGCATAAAGTCTGTCCCTTCTATCAAAGTGATAATGTCTGACGAGTTTTGTAAAGCTACTCGCTGTAGCCTTTTGAATGTTCCACCCTGAGACGAACCTGAAGAAGCTCTTTGAAGTGAACTTAGCGAAGATGGCGAATCATGTTTATCAACAGATTTGGCCCTTTTTACTTCAGAACTTCCACTCTCTGACTTTGTTTGACTTCCTGAGCGTGGAAGATCAGATTTTTCTCTTTCGTCATCCGGAACATATGACGCAGCATCAACACCCTTCTCCCAAAACAACCGCAAAGTTCTTGCTTGACTATCAAACTCAGCTTTTACAAGCGGAAGCTGATCGCCATGAACCCGTTTTTCAATTCCGTACTCGGGTACAAGAACATCAAACGCGGATTCGTATACGCTCAAAACAATGCCATCCCTGATTATGTAACCCGAATCATCACTAGCTGCGCTTATCTCCTCACAGAGAGCAAGATGAATGGACTGGTCCTCTGCCTTCTTCGCAGCATCTCGCCGTTCATTGCAGTGTTCCACGGTCCTTGTCATCATTTCCAAATCAAATAAGCATTCGGCTGGTTCAAAGTCAGTAGTTGTAACCGATAGATGATAGCGGTCACTTACAGTTACTGAGCGCCGAACTGAGCTGTCTCTGAACAAGAATATCAAAATACCTCGACATCGGTGACGTGAAAGTTGTGTAAACGGGTAGATTCAGTAAATAGTGAGATACCTCTGATTTGTCGCAGGTACCAGCAATGAAATACTTAGCTCGAGAAAACGACTTATACAATAAGGCCTCTAGAGCTTTCATAATGATTGGATCCTTATTCAATAGGTCAGACTGCACTTTTGAGCTCGATGAAACATCCACGTTCAAGCCAAGAATGAGCAGTTTTTCTTGGAAAGCTAGCAGACGCTGCATGTTTGGGGGTCGATGGCGACGGAGCATGGCGTTATCTCCTAGTTTCTGCGATAGTATGCTCGCCACGATCGAATTGAATTTGATTAACAGCTCATCGATGTAGGGACTTGATAGTCTGCGCTCCAATATATTTGATTCTGCGGGAATTCTCTCGTTTTCCAGCTGGTCCAGCAAGTTCAGAAATGAAGACTTATCTGACGAGAGATTTAAACGCCTCTTCCGAAATCCAGTTGCGATATTCTACTCAATCAGCATTTTAATTCTCTTGCACAACTTGAAACATACCTTGAGCATTCTGATTTCGTTCGAGAATGGGCTATCTGTTTCACCATTCATTATAGCAACAACATCTTTTTGCGAAAGCACCACATCACACTGCACAACTGTTTTCTCCAAATGCAAGTTAGAGATGTCGAAATTCCGAAGATCGACTTCGATGGTAATACTGAAAGCGCATGTCGGCTTATTAGCTGAAAGTGCAGCATAGTCTCGAAGAAATTGATCTGGTAACATTGGCATTAGGCGATCAAGAAGGAACACCGAAGTTCCTCTCTGCTTCGCTTCTCGGTCCAAAGCTGAATTTTGGGGAACATAATGATTAGCATCAGTCACATGCAAACCGATTCGGACAACCGAAGCGTTATTGGTGAACTCCACATGGAATGCGTGCTCCGCCAGCACCGAGCCCGGTATACTAATACCTAGAATCCGCTTTGCTGATAACACAGTGCGTTCACCCATTTCTTTCTCCGAGGCCAGAGAAGCAGAAATACTATTCAAAATTGACTCGGAAAAGCTGTCTGACAAAAAATTGCTATCTCGCAAAATCGATGTGACTTGTACTGAATGACTTGCAGCGGGTCCTAAAGATTCGATCAAGACACCAAATGGATGCAGAGAGGTGATCGGCCATCGCTTGATCGAAGCCACAAAAACTGTGTTAGCATATTTAAGGTGATTTTCAACAAAGTCTCTTGGAGCTTGCTCTGTCGGAATTGCAATCAGTGGAACTCGCTTATCCGTAGGTTTGAACCAAACAATTTTTGGTCTGTCGTGTCGAGTAGATTCATTATCTCTTCTGTCATCTTTTCTCTCGGAGTCTTGCTTTTCTTTCGCTGCTTGAGAAGATGGACGGAGTAGACCCAGTGTTCTAAGGCTCAATTAGCGCCAGAATCTCGATCCTTGAATCAAATACTTACCCACTGTATACTTGTCCAGGAGTTCGTTCCATAACAGCAACGACATGACCAGCATAAAGAGGTTTGCTGGAGTCACTGATTTCATCTTCTTCTACCAGCAAGAGATCTTGTCCTTCAACCTCGACATCGTCGTTTTTCTTCTGCAACGGGCGGGTCCGTAAGCTACCCCGCCTTTGTAATCCATTCTGCGCATCATCTCCCTCTTTTCTCTTTTTCTTCTCTTCCTTCTCCCTTTTTGAACCCCATACCTCGTCTACCGTCAATAGCTCCACAGCAACGAGATCACCTTCCAAAGCACGATTTCTATCCTTCGAACCACATATATAAATATCCGCCTCAAGCAAACCATCAGTGGAAACGTAGGCATCCGACCGGTTTTTCTTATTGACGCGAAGAACGCCGGTCACCAAACGCCCTTCACTCAGTAGTGCGGGAATAGATGCTTGCGGGAGATATGGCAAAAACAATGATTTCCGTCCTTGTGACTGCAGCTGGACTAGTTGCTGCTGTTGTTGTTGCTGCTGCTGCTGTTGTTGTTGTTGCTGCTGTTGTTGCTGCTGCTGCTGAGACACTTGATATGCCAGTTGATTCTGGAACGTGAAGTCTTGTGGAAGTGATAAACGATTCTGTTGCACGGGAAGAGACTGTCCATGAGGCCCTATTTGATTTTGTTGCTGAGTTGGCAGCTGAAAGCCTCGACTACTAGAAAATGAGTGCTGTTGGTTGGTGCTCATAACATTAGGCATCGATGCTCTGGGACGATGACCGGGAAAAAACTGATTCTGTGTACTGCTGGCTGAACTCTCAAACGAAGAAGTCGGCTGTATAAGCTGAGTACTACTTCGTCTCCAGTCGCCATCAAAATTGCGTGAGCCAGATCTCCCATGACCACCAGAAAATTCGCCTCGTCGATCGGTCGTTTGCGCTTGCTGCTGATCGCCAAAATTTTGAGGAGGGAATACAAAACCATTTTGCACGGTTGATGACGAGCTATCTGCCGCAGGGGTCGCACTTGCAAATGAGTTATTCGATGACTGGTTTCTTCCCGGCGGAAACTGAAAAGACTGGTTTGGCTGCTGAGGCTGGGCGACATTCGGTCCGCTTTGCTTTTGAGCCTGGGCAATTTGAGCGGCACGCTTCGCTTCCAGCAAAGCTAATGAATGACGACGAGCATGACCTTGACCACCACTCCCACGTGAGCCTGATCTGTTAACTCCCGAATTAGCAGGATTTTGCTCATAAGCAACCGATTGCTTGGATGTAGCGGCTGGTAAAGAGCCCATGACTTGAAATCCCGGCACTGAAGACTGAGTGCGACGATGAGCACCGGCAGTGCCCGAGACAGAGGGTTGACTAAAAGGACCATATGTTGCCGGTGGGGAAGGCATAAATCCTGCAACCTGCGGAAGGATCGGAGATGCGGACATATTTTGTGAAGATAAGATACCGGCTTGTGCAAACTGCTGTTGCTGGGCCATGATTTGTTGTTGCTGCACTTGCAGCATTTCCATTTGCTGTTGGAGAGCCAGCTGCTCGACTAAGGATCAATCTGAGTTAGCCAAGAGAGATCATAAAAAAGTAGAAATTCAGATTTGCAAAGCGCATTCAAAGAGCAGTTTACGGAATCAAGTGACGTACTCATTAACGGCGTTAACTCAGATGGCGATCGCCGGTGCGCGATATGAAGGCCGCGGCCGCGACCAGAGCCCTGCATATTCAAAACTGTTGAATATCCAAAAAAAGACTAGATGTCTGACGCAATTATCGGAGCTGCCAAAAGCGAGGCAGATTGGGTGAACGAAAGAAGAATGCGTGGAACACGTAAAACAGATCTAGACTGAATCTGCTGCTCCACAGAGCTTTTGGACACGAGAAAAGAGCGGCAAAGGCAACGAAAGTCAAGCACTATGAGTGTAGATCATCAACGATGCCGTGGCAGAGTGCGGAGAAGGGGAGATCGCAGAGCACGGCAGAAAGACGTTGCGCGTGCGCGAGAGACGCGCCGTAGTCAGCAGACGGCGGCGGACGACAGAGTTTTCCGGCCCAAAACGGCCGCTGACAAACGCGGATGAGGCAAGTTAGCTGTAGAAAATTATGAGCTTGCTGCAACCGAGTTGCGTGGCGTGTAAGTGCGCTTGCTGGTGCAAACACGAATGCCGGGGTCGCGAAAGGGGGAAAATTGCAGCGCGAGATCGATTTGGAGAGAGTCTGGTGCGGGTCATGTTGACCTGTCAGGGGTTTGTGTGTCGCGACATTCATCGCAGCCATCGCAGCCATCGCGGGCATCGCGGGCATCATCGACTACATACTCGGCCATTTTATACACAGTTTTATGACTTACATGCTGTTAAGCAGCAGCTTAGCAAGTAGCAGTAATTGTGCTTTGTGATATTCTGCAAAATCAAAATCTATACATATCTGGCGCCGTATCCAAGAGACAAAAAAATTAACGCTCCAGTGGCCGCTCCAAGCCTGCATGGAGATAGTTTCGGCTTTTCCAACGCTCACCCAGAATCTGTAGGCGTGCCGCAGCAGGGAAGTGTCGGTCTTTCAGTAGTTCTGCCCACTCATTGCATAGAAGCATCAAAACTTTCTTGGCTTGTAACCCATACGCCATCAAAAACTTATCACTTGCCAAATCCCACCATGCTGCTGCAACTGTGTAATGAGCGTTCGTCAGAAACCTGGGATCTGTATTTAGCAGTCTAGACAGAAATGTCCAACTATGGTAAATCGGATACGGATGCTTCTTGCCCGATGCTGGACCAAATCCGACAGACGTGATAACACTCCATACTGCAGCTATTCCACCCATACGCTCGCAGTACATTGAATCGTCTTCCCAACCCTCGTCAAACTTTTTCATCCCCATAATTCGTTTTCCTTCTTCCGTATCAACACGGCATGTGTAGCCAATCACGTACGGACATTTTTTCACTATGCGTGCAAATAGCAGATCTCGCAGATATCCATGACCTTCCAAAATGAATGCCCCCAGTGTCCCCAAGGGAAAAGCGGATAGAGGTGACACAGTTGTCTCGGCCTCAGCTTGCGAAACTATAGCCTTGGCTAGAAAATTGAGAATCCATTTATACGCAAGTGGAGAGTTCTTCTTCGCGTCCTGAATGACTGCTTCAACTTCATCGATCTGCAAATATACGTTAGAGATAGCCATCATCATTAATAGACCATAGAACTTACAACTTTGCGAATTTGGGTCATGCTGTTTGTCAGTTGACCAAGTTTGGGTTTGAGCTTACGCTTACTGTCTGAGCAAAATTTCTTAAGATTTTTATCAGCCGCGACAGGTGCATTGATCTCAGACTTTATCAACTATATCAAAAGGTTAGCTTCAACTCTGCGTAACTATTGAGTTAGTTAAACTGGCCTCAATTTGCCTCCGGTAATACTCTTTTTCCGCCACAGCATCGTTCAACCAGACATTCCGGCTTACAGCTGGCGGCTGTCGGTTTCCAGGCGCAGTAGCCGATTGCGGTAGACTATTGGATGCTTCAGGAGTGTTCTGATTTCCCATTGAAAGCTTAGCTTGCTGTTCTTGCTGCTTTCTCTGCTGTTGAATTTTAACTTGCTCTCTCAGCTCCGCTTCTCGCTTCTGTGTTTCAACATTTTTCCGTTCCGCTGCTTCTGCCTCATCTCTGACCTTTTTTGCAGCAGCTTCCTTCTCAATGCGAGCCTGCTCTTCTTGCTCTTGCTTGCGGCGCAATTCCTCTTCTTCACGCTGCTTTCTTTCTTCTGCTTCTCTCCGCATTCGCATTTCTTCCTCCCTTTTTTTCGACTCTTCTTCTTCCTTTCTGCGTCGCGCTTGCTCTTCTGCTAGTTTAATTTGTTGCAAACGCTTTTCCTCTTCGGCTCTCCGTCGTTCTTCTTCTGCCCTCCTCTGTTTCTCTTCTTCAGCTCTCCGCTTTTCTTCTTCAGTTCTCCTCCTTTCATTTTCGATCCTGCGCTTCTCCTCTTCAATTCTGCGTTTTTCTTCCTCTTGCTTGCGTTGACATTCCATAGCGATAGATATACGGTCGTACATTCTTGAAGACTGACGCTTCCAGTAGTTGTCCACCGAGGATATGTCTACCATAGCAGGCGTATTCACTGCTTTAGGTTGTGAGCGTGTCTTACCTACTGGCGCCTTAGAGCGACACATTTCCATCATGTCTTCAAATATGATTTCGTTCTTCGAAGACCAATTGGTAATTAGCTCTTCCCAGAATTCCATTTTGCTTCGAGTACGATCGACTGTTGACAACGGGCTTCGTATATCAGCTCGAGGTGACAAGCTGCCGACATCGATGCAGGCTAAACAAGAGAATGTTAGCACGATCTCACAGAAGTCAAGTACGATTGAAAAACAGACGGTTTTGCTCCATGAAAGCTGACGCTGCAGATCGAGACGGTTTTTCTAGCTCAGCAGATGCCCCGTAGCTTTTGTTAAAAGAACGAGACGTTGTGAATGCGGGTTGAGAAGCTGCGTGCTCAACATCTTTCGTGCCAAAACTCGTAGACGTAACTTGATCTACTGCATCCAGTGCGAATCGGCCCATGCTTGAGTGCGATCTTCGAAAAATTCAGGCTAGATTCAGATGCTGTTCGACAGTCAAACGACTCAACTGGCAAGTCGAGCTTTTCTCTGCACTATAAGCGTGACCTACGTTTGAGCTGCAGCTTCAAAAGCAGTCGAGATGCTTTCCAGCCAGTGCACGTATAAATGATGAACATATATTCATGTGCCGCGAACCTAACCCAGGAGGAGTCGTTTCGATGCCATGTCGAGCTGCAAGGGCCGAATACACATTTCGATCAGCATGGAGAGCAATTGATGCTGAACTATGTGATTGAACAACTCACTGATAGCAACTTTGGTTTGATCTGTAACTTCACTGTCGAGTAACAGTTATTAGCTGTGCGTGCAGAGTGAGCCATGAGTGCTTTAAGCACCTATATTGGACGTATGCAACTACTCGTTCAAATACATATTTCACGGATCTAACACAGCCACAGACACCGTGCTAGTTGTCACTTCAGAAGGCCGCATTTTTCAGGTATGAGGGCGTTTAAGTCATTCTGCTTCTTTTTTTGTGTTTAGTTTGGAAGGGAGATTTTAACACAGATCACGTTTAGGGGCTACTTCAAGGATTTGATCAAACTATCAACTTGATATTGGAGTCTGCCAAAGAGCGAATTATTTCTCCGGACGATGCAGGAGAGACAATTGATCTTGGTCTGTACATAATTCGGGGTGAATCTGTTGTTTTGTGCGGTCTAGTTAATGCCGAATTGGACGCTAGTATTGACTGGGCAAAGGTTAGCCAGCTTTGAGATATAATCTGTTAGAGTAAAGTGAACTAACTATAACTTTCTAGGTACGAGGCGAACGAATTCATTCTACAAAGATTCCTGTACGGTAACTGGGTTTTGTTTTCTGGCTGCTATACGGAGAGAAACGTGAAGCAAAATATCTACAACACCATGTGTAACTTACGCGCTGTGCCTTGACGGTCAGATTCTGATGAGTTAACATGATCTAATAAATCAGCTACGAACATATCGGAATACTCCTTTACATCTGAAAAAAAATCCTAAACTTTCCCCTGCTGTTCAAATGACTCGATAAGTTCCCGTAACGGCTCGCGATCACGTCGATCTAGAAGTTCAAATTCCTTTTACATATAAGTATCTGCTTAAACTGTAGAGTTTTGAGACTAACCTTTGCGAAGCTGATGAAATGTGCAAAGAAAGAATTCCAGTGTGCTTCCAAGCTCAGATGAACGATGACGTCGAAGTGGTTGTGATATATATGAGCAAATATGCGAAACATCTGCTTGAAGATATTTTGCAGAGCAGACGGGAAGTTCTTCACAAATGGCATGCCTTGGATCATGATTTAGCAGTAGTCTCGGATTGGATGGAGTAAGCACAACTCACCAGCTTTTGTAGGAAATAGTGACTGATCGTTGAGCTTGTTGCTCGTCCAAGTAAGCACATAGTCAATATATGTGGAAGCCGGCAGTCTGATCTGCTTTTTGGACATGTCTATCCATGTGTAGTCGATTCTAGTGATGTCAGTTTAAGATCGGAAGACTATATACTGAAATGAATACTGTTTAAAGACTAGACATACCCCGGACCTGCACTCATAGATGGACATGTGAATGGCGTGCAAAACTCAGAAATCACACCGTAGAACAAGTTAAGGTAAGTGAAGAACTCAAAAGCTAAACAGACTGGGTTAGTACTTGCAGATTACACTGTTAAAATATCTCACCATTGAGTGCGAGCCATTCTCCCATGTCGACATACTTTGGAAGAACAACAATTGTTTTGAAACTGCCTTTTACCAGAGCCGTGCGCACAAACGGTTGAGACATAAAGAGCGGGGTTGGATTTTGTGCATTATTTGAGGATTGCGAGGTGTTTCCCGTCTTTGCGTGACTCTGTGACTGACTTGATATCGAAATGCTTGAACCTGACGAGCCGTTGGACGTGCGCATGAATGGTGCATGGTTAGACGGTGCAGCCTGCTGTGCTGGTTTGTTCTTGCGTGAAGAGCGCCCAAACCGGCTAAAAAGCCAGTGTCAGATGTGTTTATCCAGATCCACTCGGTCAGCTCACCTTATGTTATTGAAAAAGGACATCTGTATAAAGGGGGTCTGACGCGACCGAGAGACGGATATGAGCAAATGGAAGCCGGGAAATCAACAGACTCAGGTAAGCCGCCTGATCTGTCAAACAGTCAGCAATACCGGCCTTCGCAACGCCTGGTAACTAAATCAAAAATCGGAACGAAAGAATGCAGAGATGTGGGATCAATGGGCGGTGCGAATACAGCGCGTGCCAGTACATGTTTATGACGCATGCACTACTATATAAGGCGCGGCTGAGTGGGTTGGGGCTTGTTCCTCGCGCGAGATCGTGTATATACAGATCACCGAGATGGCCGCGCTTCATATATTGTACAGCGTGCATCTTCCCACCTCTCCGCCCTATCAAGACCCATCCTGCTCCTGTTCGTCGCTCCGCCGTCTGTATCATCTCAATGGCCGGGCCTCCTCCTCCTCCGCCGCCGCCCATGCCGTCGATGGGCGGTCCTCCGCCGCCTCCACCGCCCCCGGGCTTCGGTGGCTCCGCGCCTGCTGCGCCTGCCGGGCCCCCGCCTGGCGCGGCCATGCCCGACCGGAGCGCTTTGCTCGGCCAGATCCAGCAGGGCAAAAAACTACGCAAAGCTGTTACGAATGATCGCAGTGCGCCGGCTGTTGCGGGTCGGGCCTCCGACTCGGGATCGGCTGGTGCAGCTCCCGCAGCAGTATCACGCAGTGCCCCGAGACCACCTGCGCCTACCTCTGCCGGTGCCGATACCTTTTCTGCGCCCCCCAGTGGCGGTATGCCTCAACTTGCGGGTCTATTTGCGGGCGGAATGCCCAAACTGAAAAGCAGATCCGGAGGCGTTGACACTGGAGGTATGTATTTTGGCTTTACCAATCTTAAGTTTTCTTTGAGCTCCACTTACACTCCATCTCCATCAAGCCTCCTCAGACGCTTCGTATTCAGCTTCTACAGCATCGCATCCGTCAGTTCCCCGGCGCCCAGATCACAACAAGTCAGGGTCGGTCGCTTCCATTGCCGCTCCAAACATTCCTCCGCCACCGCCGTTTGCTGTCCCGCCGGTCTCTACAGCCCCGCCCCCTCCTGATCCGTCGGCCCGCCCTCCTATTCCTTTTTCAACTGCACCTAGCATTCCCACAGGCGCACCTCCGCCACCACCGATGTTTGCTGCGCCAGCGGTACCCGGTTCTTCTCCGTCGGCACCTCCCCCCGCGCCTCCTGCATCTGCGGTGCCTCCACCTCCTTCTTCTGCTGCTCCTCCCGCTCCGCCGCTACCATCTTCATTTGCATCATCCGGTACTGCGAATGTTAACGCACCCCCTGCACCTCCTCCTCCTCCTCCTCCTCCCATTCCGTCAATGATCCAACCTCCGTCTGTGCCATCTGGGAGACCGTCACAGCCTACTCATCGACCCGCAAAGTCCACGAGCTCAGTTTCATCTGTGCCTCCTCCACCCCCTCTGAGCGCTGCACCTCCTCCTCCTGCGCCTCCTCCACCTCCTCCACCTCCTCCACCACCAGTTGGTGTGTCACCGGCAGCACCTGCTGCTCCGGCTCCTCTTGCGCCTCCAATGCCTCCGATGCTGACATCTCCATCGAGTAATGGCAATTCTTCCTCGATACCTCCCCCGCCACCTCCCCCGCCGCCTTTTTTAACCGGTGGTTCCGCTGTTCCTGCAGCACCGAAGCCAGCTGCACAAGATGCATCGTCTCAGCCTCGCCCTGCACTTTCAAACGTCCAGGCAGATTTCTTTTCGTCTCTCAACTCGTCTTTGAGTTTCAGACGGAGGGATTCGGCTTCTTCTGTGTCGTCTAATGAATCTGCCTCGAGCGCCAAGTTTGATCCCATTCCTATTCCAAGTACTGTTCCTAAGGCTCCTCCGATGGCGGCACCGCCATCTGTTCCTCATATAACGCCAAATGAAGTCTCTGCAGGGCCTCCTCCGCCGCCACCACCTCCTCCTCCTTCGTTTTTGGCTCCTCCCGCACCTACAAACCGGCAAACCGCAACGGAAAATGCTCCTGCTCTACCATCTGCTCCTCCACCCCCGATTCCGAACACATCCGCTCCTGCGATCCCATCCTCGCCAGCACCAGCAGTTCCCTCTTCATTCTCCGACGTGCCTTCGGCTCCACCTCCACCTCCTCCAATGGCTGCGCCGCCTGTGCCTTTTGGAGCACCTCCGCCGCCACCACCTCCTATCTCTGCTTACGACTCGGAAGGCGAAAGTGAAGAGCAGGCGGATGACGATGAAGAAGAGACTAATATGATGCGCCCGGCATACCAGGCTGTCTCCAGTATGATTCTTCAGAGCGACGCGCCGTCGGCTCCGCATGCACCACCCCCACCACCTCCTCCTCCCCCTCCATTTTTGTCCTCGTCGACTTCTAGTGTGGCATCTGCTCCAGCGCCTCCTCCTCCTCCTCCTCCTCCGCCGCCACCATCCACTTCTGCGCAAACTTACGCTCAGGCTCATAGACAGCAACCGTCAATTGCGTCGACTTCGTCTGGACACAGTCTTCCGCCGCCACCGCCGCCCCCTCCAGTGTCAGCTCAAAAAACTTCCAACGGACGAAGTTCTGGAGGTCTTCCGCCTCCTCCACCGCCTCCTTCAGAACCCACACCCAGTTTGTCACCTGCTAGCTCAACTGATCAACTCGGCCCTGTCACTTCAGCCGGGCGACCCAGTCGGCGAAATTTGGCTTCCGCGTATAAGAATATTCGAGAGTTGAATAGTGCAAGCTACACTATCCATTCTGTCGGCCTGGGTGGGGGAAGTAAGCTGGAGATTAACGACTCGAAGTATAGATTCAAAAGTATTGGAGATCTTCCCAAGCCACGGAAATTTGAGGGAAAGCAAAAGCTTTATCCTAGTGGACGTGGAAGCTCAGTGCCTGTCGATTTCAGTCTGTTTTCGAGCGAATCATGAGGTCATGTTCCTCACAGGTTGTATGTATGTCTTGTATCAAATAAAGAAGTTTCATCTACGTACAAAACCATGTTTTTCAACGTGAATGTCGGAGCATGATCGTGTAGTTTCCGGCAAAAAGATGTACGTCGGAGATTAGAGCGCTTTTTGAAAATGGGATGGTAAAAACCTTTGAGCTGGCTTCCGCAAGAGCAAGTCGCGGGGTGTAACGCCGTAGCAGCTGCTCCATGAAAACGGAGAAATAATAGCATGGACATGATTTATTAGGATTAAACGACAGAATTTTACTTTTTGGAAAATATAGTAGCTATGCACATAGCTGAAGTACAGCGCCGACTCTTCAAAAATCTGAAAACGATATGCAACTCTCACACTTCACAGCCTTCGTATTCCCACCTTTCGTTTCGACTTTTCTTTCGATTTCACTTGTGACGCGCCCTTGACGGCAAGATCAGACTGGGAATTTGATGCAGGCTGGACTGGAACTGCATTTGTAGCACCTGGTTCTTGCGGCTGAAGCACATTGCGCTTATCGAACGCACTCTCCGGTACATTTTCACTGCCACTGTTACGAGATGCTGTGTTTTCGGGAAAGACGCTGGCAACCTTTGATTCGTGCCGCGATGAAGACTGTGGCGCGTTTCCTGTAAAGAAGGATGCACGTTTTAGTGCGTGAACAGTAGTCATCAGTTTTGCCGTCCGCTCAAAGGTCTCGTAGTCTTCCAGCAGAAGCTTTCCGGCTTCTTCGTTCAGTGCAGACTCTGGATTAGGCTCTATGAGCAAACAACGAATGACCTAGATTTCATAAGTATGAGCAGCTATACAGAAAAATGTGAATCGACCTACCAAAAGAATGTGTCGAAGATCAAGGTCAGGGCTCCAGTCGCGTTTTAGTGTGTCGACACAGATCTCGCCTGACGGCACCGCGACATTGGGATGAAAGATTTTCGTCTCAAAGTAGGCTTTGGGCGGTGAGTTCGGATAATCTGGCGGAAGATGAAGACGGACTTTCCAAGCGCCATCAAAGTAGGGCGTAGAAGCGGGGCCAAGCAAATGGACGGTGATGTTTAGCATGTCTGTTGGTCCATTTGGCGGGAGAATGATATCAGGATGGATCTGACCATCCCTAAAAAGATTGGCCAGATCTGATCGTAGCCTAGCAGTGGTCATAATATCGTCAATGATAGTCGTTGAAGCGCTGTATAGTCCGATCAAATCAAATCAAGCATTCACGCGGATTGAATATAGTATTAGTTATGAGTTGTCTCCGACTGGGCTTTATCTGCTATGTAGTATCCCACCTGTGCTGCAGATCGGAAGCGAACTCTCGCTCCTTGGTATAATTCCTAGATTTGCTTAAAGAAAAGGAAGGTTAGAAGAGTATGCTTTGGGTCTACTCTCGATAACTTCCTCCATGCAACGCGCTGGTATAAGCGCCGCAAGCAAAACAAAAACATTGGGAGTCGACCATGTTTGCCGCACGCGCGAATACACGCGTCCAGCTCCTCGCATCAGCTACTGTATACAACGTTACGTTTCTAAAATTCTACTATGTATGTATAAAGACAGGCGCAGTGGCTGGAAGCGGAGTCCAGTGCGCGCATTTACTTGTGTTGTAGCTGGGATTTGTATGGGCAACTCGGTGTTGTGTTGCAATGAGTTGCGTGTCGTGGGGAACAAAAAATCTAGGCGTTGGAAAACAGCCAGCGGATTGCTACAGTTACAGTATGCGCCCCCAAGCCCATGTTACATAGATGGCGTGAACTCTCGCAGCATTTATCTTTATAAATAAAACTATGGCAAGTCCGTACCGCTATCATACTGAACAGATATAATAAATTGAAAAATACATGTACAGATAAACTGCCCCGTGATCACTCGATATAAAACGAGTCACAAAATATCTACATAAATGACTACCGTTACTATCTGCTTGTGGGCATTCTCAAGCTTAGTGGCTGTTGCATGTAGAAACGTTTTTATAATCAAGCTACGTAACTATACAAAATTGAACAGCAAATGCGAAACCCTGGATATTATAAATGAACTGATGTTGTTTGGATCAAGTGCCAAAACCTCCCATGTACCTCTAATCGAAGTTGCAGTTCAACGAGTACTTCGGACTCGTACCATCATCAGTGAAAACACCCCAGTGAGTCTCCACACCCGAGACGCCGGAAGTGACAGGCTTCCACGATTCATCAAAAGCTTCGAAAACAATAGTGTTGATGCCCCATGCACGGATACCGCAAATACCCTCTTGCCAAAACTGAGCAGCATTGTCAACAGAAGGAACAGAGACCTCAAAGTTGCCACCAGCGGTAGGCCAGCCAGTCTCACCAATCCAGAACTCAACGTCAGTACCCTTCGCAGTCTGAATGGTCTGAAGTGCCTGCATGATATCATCAACGAATGAGTGCGAAGAGTTGGCCATAGTCTGACCCTGCCAGTATGAGAAAGCGTTGGCAAAGACAATGTCAGCTCCCTGAATCAAAGCGGAGTTTGCGCCATCGACAATGATATTCCACGAGTCAACAGTGCCAATAGGCATGGAGCCGTAGCCGTCAATTCCATGAACGAGGTCGCGGACAGTGGAGATGCGAGACACAAGCTCATCAGCGGTCATATCACCACGGTAAAGAGTCTCGCTACCAACAGTGATGGCAGCAATGTATGAGCTGTCAATGGTGGGTAGATATGTGCTGAGGGCGTTGAGCTCTGCTTGGAAATGAGCATCGTCGTTGGGCCAAACTCCAAGGAAGAGCTTGAAGTTCTTCGATTTGAGCTGAATTTCTGGTCAGTTTGAGCGTGCTAGATTGACAAGAGGTGACGTACGGCAGGGATGATGTTTGCAAGCGTGTTGCAGTCGGACGAAGCGTAGACACGGACAGTGTCGGTGTAGGCGCTCAGGGTATCGAAGTCGGTTTCAAAGTCAGAGCTTTGTTTCTGGTTATCAGTTAGATACAGACGCATCGCAGATATACAAAAGGTGTTACATACGCATCCCGCGTCAGAGTTGCGCTGGACACCGAGGTCAAACGCAAGCTAGATGTGGAGAAAGGTCGTAAGCAGGTGCCCGAGCAGTAACAGAAGACGCAACAAGTACCTGGCCGATGGCGGCAGCCGAACCGAGAAGCGACAGAAGAGCACCGAAGGAGGCGAAACGCATTGTGGAGATAGGAAAGGACGGAGCTCGAAGGGTGATCTCGAACGGGGATGGGGAGAGAGTTGGGAACGGAGACTCGAGGCGGAGGCCGTGTTTTGATGCGATTTTTCGCGCATCCGTTTTCGACCGCGCGGGCGCCCCGGCATTCCAATCTCAGCCGTGCGGCAGGTTACCCGGATTGCTTCTTTCGGACATAGTCATACATGTGCCATTAATAGCCCGTGCTTCTGTGCCCAAAATATCAAATTAAGCTCGGCATCGCTCACCCAGATCGAATGTGGGCAAAGAGCCAGCGGTGTTTAACTACAGACTCAATTACAAGTACCCAAACAAAGACTCAATTATAGGCAGGTCGCTCCCGCTTTTCTTTCAGAAGTCACACTCTCCAAAATGCCAGTTCTCATACCAAACGGCTCGCATTGCGGATACCCAAACTGAAGCCAAAAATTACGCGACCTTACTTACACCTCACGCGCTCGTCTGCGCATATCATCAACGTCTCTGCCAGACTTCGTCACATGCATCGATGCAGCTCGATTTAGTTTCAAGTCCTTAAGACCTGTACCGCTCTGGAATCCGCTCCGCAGAGGGCTGGACAGTGGCGACAATATATTCAAACTTGTGCGTTCAGCCAGAGGAAGAATTCCTGATGCTCTCGATACCCGACGACGTGGTTCTTGGGCTGAAACACCGCGCGTCACCATTGCGGTTACTGTATTCGAAAGCACCTGAACAAACTCGTCTGAAACAAGGCTGAGAGCGCTGCCAAATCGTAGTTTTGATAGGAAATCTGCGTTGCTGCTTGCGTAAATCTGCTCTAAAGTAGAAACAGCGACTGTCTCTGATCGCTCAAAGTCCGTTGCCGTCTGGATCAGCTTAAGCTGCGCATCAAGCTCCTCAATACGAGTATCCAATATGCTCTTGAGCCAAGAAATTTCTCCGGCTCTGGAATTTAGTGCATCATCTCTTGCTCGTTCAGCACGTGTGATATCGCCCTTCAGCTTCTCAATTTGACGATCAGATTCAGCGGACATAATTTCAAGCTTATTCTTGAAAACATTCACTTGATCCTGTAGCAATTGCACCTGATTCTTATAAATTTCTTGCTCTCTTTCAAGAATGGCTGTCTCGCGAGTCAAAGCGGCCGATCTTTCTTTGAGCTCTTCAGTGTGTCGTTCGGTGTTCACTTTCATTGCTTCCTTTAATCGCGTATTCTCTTCTTGTAAGGCCTCGTTGCGTAGCTTGAGCTGTTCATTTTCAACAAGGCACCGCACGTAATCATCAGACGCAATCTGGGAGCCTTGGCCCGGCCTACTAAGTTCGACCGAGTTCTGGCTCTGGCTAGACTCGAGCGGTGGCTTGTCAGTCGTCTTGGATTCTGGTTCCGCGGAAGCTTCTGCATGCAGAGTGTTCATGTTCAGCTGATCTGTCAGCATACTCATAAATTTCTGCAAAGGATCCAGCTTCTTTGTCAGGGCTTCTCCCAAAAGCTCTTTCAAAGCAACATCGTCGAGTGCCATGTTTAGTCGCTCGACTGTGGATTGTGCTTCCGAGGCAGCGTCGGACTCAGAAGATGCAGAATCATCATCAACTGCTGATGCTAGACCCTTGCTCGATTGTGTTGCAGTACTCTTCGTGGACGGACTATTCGATGTCAAGCGATTAACAATTGAATCAAGCTCATCCATGTTCAGATCTTTAGCAGCGGTACCGCTTTGAACTAGAGGTGTAAAAGAGTATCTGTTTGTGCCCGAGACTGGTTTGTTGGCATCAGACTTTGAAGATGTTTTATCATTTTTTGCAACATCAATAGAAACTTTGCTATCGGGATTAACAATTGGAATTCTCCTGTTCTCCTTTGGAGGTCGCACAATATCTGCAGCCTCAGGAGCATTAAAGCTCAAAGGTGATGCAGAGGGATGGGGCGAGATTTGTCGATCTACCGGTTCATTTATAGAAGACGATTGAAGAGTAAAAGATGACGCCGTTGGAGAAAATGGCGCAGGCGACGACGACGGCAAAGGCGGCGACACGAATTGTAAGCCTGCTGTAGCTTGAGGGTAGTAGGTGACTGGTGCAATAGCAGGTGTTGCTGATTGTTGAGGCATCGAAGTTCTTGGTGCGTATATATTGAGACCTTGAACAACAGTCATACAATCGTTCATAGCTGGATTCATTGCAATACCCTAAAAAGCGTGCTGCGTTAGAAATGGCCAAACTGCATCATGTAAAATCAAAAGCTGCAACGTACCTGAACAGGAGATGTCACACGGTCAAAATAGGTTTCATGCATGCGATTGTTCCATTCTGTAGTTAAAAATAGTTAGCTTGAATCCAGTTTCAATGTTTTATAACCAAGCTGGAGTGTAAGATAGTTTACATACCTCCTTCAATGGGAACTTGAGCGCTGGCCGGTGACATATACATTGTCTCTTGCACTGGAAACCCTTCATGGAAAGAGGGAACAGGAGGTGACAATGGATTAACCTGTAAATTTTGTCCATTTTTTTCAAATTGGTGAAATCCTACTGATGAGGGTGGTGAGAAACTATTATGCGATCGTTGAAGCCTGGTCGCGTCTTGTGTACTGGGTTTTCGTAACGCAGTCGCCTGCAAAGAAGTAGCTTTGGTGTCAGCTTTTGCTGGCGCATCTGTGGATTGGGCTTTCGAACTGGACGTCGAACTCGATGATGAGGATTTGGATATCCATGACTGAACTAAAAGATCCACAGAATTGTCGTACTCAGAGCTTTTCTCACTATCAACATGGTCGGGCTCAGCTTTCGTCATGCTATTTGGTTGCGAGTTTTCCGAGGTAACCACTAGATTCATGGATTAGCACTAACTGTCAATGCTTAACTTTGCACAAGAATCAGGTGTACCTTCGTTCTCTGGAATAGAGGGCTGGTGAGAGTGGCCGGTCCATGGCTTGCCAGAAGAGTACCGCCGCGATGCCGAGTTCGAGCGGTTGTGTCCGTAGTGGCTCATTCTCAAATGCTATCAAACCGTAACGCTATGTTATGCTTCAAGAATATTGAAGAAGATTAACAAATTCAAGAGGTTTGCAAGTCAGAGAATTGGATATCGAATAACAACTTGTCGGGCAGACAGTATTTGTTGTTGAAATTTCTCCACGCACGGGGGCATATATGCAGTACGAAATTGCGCGGTTGAGGTACGAAAGCCGCGATATAAGCGCGCGCGCGCGCGCCTCATAACACGGCTGAACCAAATCTGCAATGTACACAACAAACCCGACGCGTGTGAGCCGCGCGCACGCGTGCTATACACAGCCCCTCTGTACAATCGAGCGAACTACTGTATACCATCAAACAACTTAATTTTATCGACTGTCAAAAATAATTTTATCGCAATAAGGAAGATATACTGCAAAGTAGTTGATGCATTTCTTTCATACTCCGCTGTGGAAGTCACATAAGTCGGATTGAATTGGTTTTCACGCGTGTAATTAAACTTTGCCGTTGTTTACAATAAATATGAGCCCCTTTTACGTGTCGTGCAGATGCACAAGTTTGTTCCACTTCTCCGCCCGCTTTATCTTTCCTTTTACCGCCGCGTAAGTACCGCAGCAGCTTTTTGATTCATCATGAGTTTTTCAGTGGACAGGGGGTAAGCATTTAAAAAAACCAAGGAAATACGCCGAACAAATACTTAGGCAGAGGAAATGGATCACGTGACTGGTGCTTAGCTTATAGCGGCACTAAAAAGCGATTCAACAACGGTGTTCCATCCCTTGTAGCTCAGTCGGTAGAGCGTTCGGCTTTTAAGTCATACAAGGAACCGAAATGTCCAGGGTTCGAGCCCCTGCAGGGGAGCACCACTTTTTTTTGCTTTTTGAAGAAAGACATTTTTTTTTCCAAAAACCAACGGAAAAAAGGACGAAGCGTGAAAAAGCGTGAAAAAAAAAAAAACAAAATTATAAAAAACCAATAAACAACAAAATGAAAAGGTGATGTCGAGTCATCGACGCACCGGTTGAGAATATATGTGCATCCAGGCTCACGCACCAGGGATCTATCGCTCCATTGGTGTGGCGAAAACAAGAATCTCGCGCCCTGTCCATACGGGGGGATATAAAGGCTCTTTGGGAAACAATAAAAAGAGGCAATGATTTCGCTGCCAGAAAGGTGTTGATGTCCTAGATTATGAAGCTGCATGATGCTGCAATACGGTGACGCGCAAAGATGTGTGGTCTCTTGGTAACTACGTGCATATGAACAAGACTACGAGTCGTGAAAGTGAGTCAAATGAACTTCTCTAACTAGATAATGATGACTGCGCAAGCGCATTTGCCGTTTGTGTAGGCAGCCTTGATTGATTTTATAAATTAACATGGCTCTATTCAGATAAAAACTTTTGTGAGTGCGTTGTCAAGATCCGCTCAGTCATTCATTCCCATCGTATGTAGCTCAACGCGTTTTCTGATGCTTGATGGTAAAGCAGTTGATGTTTAAAAAGCTGCAAATGGCTTCGATGACGACTTTCGCCCACGCCATGAAATACGTGAAACTGAAAACAGCGTAAAACCAAAGGTAAGCATACTCGATCGATCCTGAAGCAATGTATGTCGCAAACTCAGGAAATTTGGATGGAAGCACCCTGAAAAGAAACGGTGCAATGTAGACTGGAACTAGAAGAATTGTCCAGTAAGGAAACGGCTGCCGCGTCAGATGCGCCAAAATAATTTTTGTTGTCACCCGTCCAAAAGCGAACGATGTTCCCAGCGCAAAAATTGCAAGATGATTGTCGGAAAGCACGTGTGAAAATGGAGAAGACAGCCACTTGTACACAGATAGAACGGCCATCATGAACGGTATACATTGAAATAATGCTGGAGTTAACGGCAAACGTGCAGTCTTGCGTGCTTTGTACACGTTGAGGATGCAGAACGGTAAGTGTGCGAAAAGGAATGCAAAGCCAGCGGTGAATACAATGATTCGGTTCAGTGGCATTTCGTATATGCTTGAGATCAACGAAGGTGTCTTGTCCATGATAGCTACTGGCACGTATTCGGCCAAAGACAGCTTCCAAAATTCAGGGCCGTACAGTCCTGAAATAATCATAAGACCAACAGCAATGATGATGCCTTCCGTAGGACCGTTGAAGTAGCCCAAGTATAGCGTGTGTGTGTGGTATGTTTCCCAAGTAGAGAAAAACATAGCTAAACAGGACACCAAAGTGAGAAATGCTCCTTCAGGAGTTGACCCCAGACCCAAGCAAACGGTTTCCACAAGACCACCGAGAGTACAATTCAGAGAATCAATGCCGTGATCAAATAGCTCTCCCAATGGAGAAGAGGATCCAGTTCGACGCGCTTGCTTTCCATCGACATTGTCCATCGTAGAGTACATCCAAAGACCCGCTGCAAAAGAGTAATAAAGCCATGATGGTCCTGAACTGACGAGATCTGGGACGTTTATCAGAATGCAAATGATGTTGGTGTAAATAAATAGAAAACCAATAAGAGTGATGACGTTAGGCGCAAGCCATAATGGCATGAGCTCAGCGCAATAGTTCCAATAATGGCGAAGAATGTACTGAGAAATATACGACTTGTCGACAGACGAGTATTTGTAGAGCTTCAGATTGGCCAAAGCCTCTTGGTCAACGAGTTCCGACTTGCGACCAAACATCGTTCTCAGAGAAAAAAAAAAGAATGCAGCTTATGCGATTGTTATTTAAAGTGCCGTATCCTCTATAATATTGTATGCAATTCGTGTAGAAGTGTATTCGAGACAGCAGATCTCGATTGCTGCGCGGGATGTCAAGAAACAGGGAACTTGTGGATTCGCCGAGTCCGTATTAAACGCCGCACCGGGATCAGAATCAACGTTCCGGAGTTTCATATACGCATCGTCACCGCCCTGTTCGATCCCCACGTGCATATACTTCGTCAGTTTGGAACGACGCGACACTTTCCGTCCAGCTGTCTAATCTACACATTTGACATCTGGATCAGTTGGTTGCCCGTACAGAATCAGGGAACCATTATTCTCTGTCGAGAGTTCTTCGCTGCACGCGGTGAATCTGTTGGGAGAAAGAAAGGGCTTTGCCGTTGGAGTTACTGGAGAGAGGGCCTTCACCTGTGACGAAGAATTCAGTGGTGCAGTGGTGCCACGCCCAAGCTTTGTGAGCTAAGCGAGCGTTTTTTTTAACTGATAGTTATTTAGACAAAGTATAGATGGCAGAGGTTTTATAATTTGTGAATGATCAGTAGAGAGTACAAGGTGTGTGTTAGAAGCAGATTAAGTTTATATGGAGATATGGGTCTCCCGTCGTATGGAAATCGGGTTGTCAGACAACTGTGACAGCTTCCACTACCGAGGCAGAGTTGCTAGCTGTCTCAAATCTGGCCAAAGAAGTAATGCCTATCCTTTGTTTATTGTCTGATCTTGCGCAATTCGGCTGCTCCGGCCCCTGCTCCCACGTCGGGTCCTCTATCAAAGAGACTGCTACGCACGAGAAGAGACTGTAATGTTGCAAACGCTGCTCAAATAGTTTTCATAAAGGTCAAATGTGCAGACCGTATGTACTTCTCACATGTCAGCTATTGGCGGGTCATGCTTCATGCGTCAGGTATGTATCCAGATTCGTTCTAGCGAACTAGAAGTAAAATGCGAGCGACTGCTGACGCAAGTGTGACATAAATCTATAGGACATGTATCTCAGCTGTTCTTTCGATGTGCACCGCCAAGTATACTTTTATTCTTGATCTTGCGCCCAATTTTGACTTTCACGCAATCCGTAGTCATCCGCAAGTCCTTTATTTGCTCGTATTTGAGAGACTCGGCGATACGAAAACTTGATGCTTTGCGTGGTGCTTGAGCATTTGAGAGACGCCATGCAATAGACACATGAAACCGCATTTCATTTTCTATGATATCTGAGTAACCAAGATCAGTGCATACGCTAGCAACAGCCGACCGCAAATTCAAAAGCTGATTTCAGTTAGAAACAAAGTCTTCCGGGATAGCCACATCATAAACTCACCTGCTCAGGGACTGGAGAGGATACCATTAATGCCAGAAACTCTCGCGACCAAGAAGTATTGCTAAGCCACTCAATAGAGTCAAACGTAACTTCTATATGCTCTTTTTGTGTGACATTGCGATCGATCGCGCTCCAAAGAAGATCAGTAAACTGCTCCTTGTTTTCAGTCGTCAACATCAACGGCGGTGACAAAGAGATATGTAGTGGAAGAGGTACACCCAGTGGAGAGTACAAGAGAGATGTTGCATCGACTGGAACAAACTTCTCCATGCTTTCAATCTCGTCTACCGTTGGAATCCCTAGCATACTGTCAGAAAGTTCATCATCACAGTCCCACACACACAACGTACATTCGCAGTATACATGAGACGGCCACTTGCCCACCTCATGAGGTGTTTGTCGAGTACGGCCCTCGTGATAATCGGGATCATCGCCTAATCTTGGTGGCGCAGTGTAGAGATCAAAAAATTCAGCAGGGATTGGGGGCGGCTTGGTAGCATGATGTTTGTCGTTGTCGTCGCCAGCATCATCTTCGCGGCGACGTTTCACACCACTATTCGAAGTACTCGTTACCTTACAGGTAAGAGATTTGGGAGCTTCAGACATGCTTTAGACGATCTCATAACTTCATAGAACGTCAATGCTATGTGCGTCTATAAATCTCTATATAACGGAGTGGGGTCATAAATCGCTTGGATCCATGGATCACGACCCTGCAGAAACTCCCAGCACGGATATCCATCCTACTTTGTCCAAAGTGATCCGCTCGTAATCTTTTCACGACATACTGTACATACATGCAACTGCTACAGACATACAGTGCAAAACAAACATTTTGATTGACTTACCATATCATCCTTTGATTTGATGGTAATCGCCGTTGGCTCTTGAAGTGTGATTAAAACGCGCTGCCGTACAATGTATACGCGCTGGAGAGTTCATGTGATCGCCACGCGAGCGCGAACTATACCCATTCATATCTCTTTCCAGCAATTCATCACGTCCTATCAGGATAAGTGCCACCCTTTTTATGAGGTATGATCAATAATGGCGAGCTCATCACGGTCTGAGCAATTGCACCCCTGTCACGTCCCACACTGTCGATGTGAGGTCTGCGTGCATGTCTTGTAAGTTTCCAAACTTCAACTCCAACCTTCCTTTTCATCTTTCACCTTTTTCTGCTCACCACTTTCTCTTCAAACCTTCGTCATGTCTTCCATAACTTCTGAATCCGTTACGAATTACACCTTTGTGAGAAAGATCGATCGCATCGATGCTCTTGATCAGACCGGTCCTTATCAAATAAGATTTCATCACGGCGGGCCTTATGATGCTGCACTTCCAGAACGAAACGATCGTTCTCGCGTTCGGTATCCACCTATGGACGCACTTCGTCGTTCTACAGCAATGACACTTCGAGCTATTGCTCCGACCGATATTCGCCATGCGTTGGAGAATGGTCTTCCTATAAATCTGGCATATGACTCGTCTTTATCAGATACGTCTACTTCTGGAGCTTCACGCAAGAGTTTTGCTGAAGCGGTCGCCGAATACTCTTACTCTGATTTGAGCTCAATAGATCATTTGATTGTGACTCAGTCGAGAGCAGTTCTGTCCTCGTCATCATCCAGCCTGACTGTGAGTTCTAAGGGCGCATGCTTGGATACTGCTCAAGACAATGAGCGTCTTTATCACGTCGAGAAGGAATTGAGGTCATCCGACATCATACACCAATCTATCGTTCAAAGAATCATCTGTGCCACTACGAGAATCTTCAAAAGGAAGACAAAGCATGAAAATTGACATCTTTTAGGTGTCACCTGGGGAGATCTTTTTTATGTAGCATTTCAAGTCTCATATTTTGTTATCTAGAATAGTAAACTAAGATATAGTTTCATTTCCTAATATCTGTAACTTGGCGCTGTTGAGATTTACTGATGTCACGAGACCGTGTATCACCCATGAACGACAACGATATCAGTCCACTCAGAAGAATGACACCAACGAGACTGAAATGCAGTTACATATTTTGCAATTAAGATATACTATATATATATATATATATATATATATATATAGGAGATACTGACTATATTACACTGTCAAAAATAGCTAACCATAAAATCATACACTTTGAAATACATATACAAACAAGCCCAGAATATCATTACAGTACATAAACAGTTCATATCCATTTTGCCGTCCTTTTCCCAACTCTATACGATCTCCGTAGATCTTTTGGTTGCGCATCATTCTATCATGCGGGTTAGTAAACAAACGCTGAACGAGAAACTCATGGACTTACATTGTCGTCTCCTCCGTCTCTAAAAGCAAGTTTATCATCGACCAGTACAGGAACTGGGTTTTTTATCGTGTTGAATGGTAACTCGTTTATTATCTCTTTTCCAGCTGTTAAAGATCTGCGAGTCAAGCTTGGTATTTTGTATCGTTCTTTCCGACCGAGGCGAGGTAGTGATGTGGCAATTTTCGCTGGTGACGCCGAGGCTAATGGTTCAGAGGAAGCGCCGCTGATTTGTGATTTATCAGAACCGGATTGAAAAAGAGCAAACGGAGACCGCGCAGAAAACTCAATATTGCGATTCCGCACCAATGACGCAGTAATCTGTAGTTGCGAACGACTCTTGGCGAGTTTCGGGTCATTCCGCGTCGTTACGACAACGTCAGGCTCGTGATGGTCGACTAGATCCTTGACAGAGATGGATTTCGAGCTTCGTACAGACGCCTTCCGACTGGATTCTGATACTCGCATACGAAGAAATTGCAATTCGCTGTCCTTTTCTTTCATCAGAGCAGCTTGTTCGTCTGCTTGTGCTTTCTGGGATTTCAGCTGGGATTCCAACTCTGCAATTCGTTTCTCAAAGTCTCTCCTTTCTGCTGCAAAGTTTTGGAGCATTTCATCCTTAACACGCTTCGACTCTTTCGCATAGTCTTTGCGCAGGTTATTTAGTTCTTCAAAAGGCTCTCGGTGTGCACTCTGGTTCACCCGAACCAAGTTCGTGAGTCTCTGTTTTTCAGCTTCGTCTTCACGAAAGTACTGCTCCCATTTTTCTTTCTTGATTCTAAGCTCTTCTCTAACTTTGGCAAACTCAACGACAGAGCTCGCACTAACTCCGCATTGTTCACATCTTGCATCAATTGACGCCAGCAGATCGTCTTCTGAGGTGTTGGTATTTTTGACTGACACGTATGCTGCTTGAGTATCCTTTGCAACGCCATCTTTTTCCTTGTCATGCTTTGGAGAGTTTTCTGTAAGCCAGATGGACTGTTGCGGTCCGTCGCATACTTTGCTGGGAACAGAGTCTGGGCTGCTGGTCGCTGGAGATTGAGAGCCAATACGATCGACAGACTCGAGCTCACTAGACACAGAACGACGAGACTGTCCTGCGAGCTTGGAAAGAGTAAGATTACTACTAGCTGATCTGCGTTGCTGAAGCGGTCTCATATTCGAAAGCATATTGTGATGACTGAGTACAGAGGAAGAGCGCTTGACGGAGGGCTTGGACGATACTGGGGATGCCAGAGCAGATACATCACTAACAATGGGGCTTTTCTTCACTGCAGACTCCGGCGAGGGGTCATCTTGAGCATCGTTTCTCAGTTGCTCAGATGAGTTATACGGACTTGATACTTGTGAAGTCTGTACAGGCGAGGAACAAGCAATTGGAGTAAATGCGCCAGTGGAACTTTTGATTAGTCGCGGTGCTGGGCCGGCGGAATAGCTGTGCGGTTGTGGTGAAAAATCATTTTGCGTGTCGTACTTTGCGGTTTTAAGTTTTTGGTGATGCGTGGTTGATGGCGCGGGAGACTGTCGAGACAATGGTCTATCAAAGAGTGCAGTGACAGGCGGGGTTGCGGCGTAAGATCGAGAGTGTGAAGGATCGTCTTGGCCGGGAGTATATCTTTGACTGAATGATTTTTGAGAGTCATATGTGCGACGACGATCATAAGGCGCTGGATCGTTATTGCTGGCATGGGTCGGAAAAACCGGAACGTACGTTTCGCCGTCACGGCCTGAATAGACTGCAAATGGCTGATGTCGAGAAGGCGGAGCTGATGTAAGGCCGGGGATTTCGATACTGCTCCATCTCTGAGGTGGCGGAGGTCCATTGTACGGACGATTTGGCGGAGCGACGCGGCTAAGGGGGACGTTGGGAGCAGGGGCGGGTGAGGGAAGAATGAATCTGTTGGTAGTGTCGTTTGAACTTGCAGGCGGGATCATAGTACTCGGCAAAAGATTGGAACGGTCAGCAGTCTGAGACGGGTAGAAGGACTGGGATCTGCTGGTGTCTTTGCGAGTGTTGTCATTGGCGGAGAACGAAGGACGGCTGTATACGTCTGGCTGGAACGAAGGATGCTTTGGTAGAGGTAATTAGCAAAATTACTTTTTCGAATAAAATGCATTGCACGTACAGAGGTGGGGTATCCACCGGCCGCAGGCGCATGTTGCGGCTTTGGGTGCCTGGAGTAGTCTGATAAACGCGAAGATCCCGACGGCGAGTTGTCGCTCGATGCAGACTGCAGGTTGCTGCGGGAAGGCCAGGAGTGGTAGTAATGGTCGGATTGCTGTGGCGATACAAGATATCGTGCGCTCTCTGGCTTTGCGTTTGACAGAGACGGGTAGTCTTGCGGGGAGTAGTACGGACCCGGGGTGGACGATGATGATGAGGTGGAGGATGAGGAGGAGGAGCGGTATGCCTGGGAGGAGTACTGATGGGTGTGCAGAGGAGCGCCGTTGGAGGCCGCGGGGTCGATGCAGCGGCGCTTGACGGGCGGCAGCGACCGGGAAGACGGGAAAGCTGGCTGCATCAGCGGCGGTGTTGGGGGGGAGGATGTCGCGGTGCAAGAGAGCTCTTCCGTAGTGTTATAGTGTCGATGTGCAATTTATCGCGTATATATGGAGGAAAGTGTATAAGTGCGGCGTTAGCGGTCTATACGCGCAATATCTGTTTACTCTTGACTACGGTTAGAGCGCGGAAGATGCAGCTGATGTTGATGCGAAGCCGAGAACAGACGAGTGCTTCATACGGTTCATACGAAGAAGGCACAAGAAGCTCGTAAGAAGGAAGAGTCATTCTGGACCCCGGACACTTCCCAGTTAGGCAGTCGCACAAGACACGCTCCGGTGCCTTATAACTGCAGCACAGCCACTGCGTGAGTCTTTCTCCTTGTTTGTTATTCCTTGTTCTGTACAGCACATCTTTGACTCTCCATCTAGCAATGGCTTCTTCTGGCGCTTTCTTCGGCCGCGCGTTCCGGCGCGAGCTGCTGCTGCCTCACAGTCTTTGTCTTCGCTGCGGTCGAGCGCTGACTCCTAACGAGCTTTTCTACTGCAGAAGATGTGGGTCGAAAGGCATATCGCTTTGTGAAGCACATTCGAGTATTAACGCGTTTGATCTAGGCCGCTGATGCAGGCATGAGAAACTGCTGTGCTAAACAATGTCTTTTCTTGCTAAAGTTCTTGTATATTTCGGCCCTTGGTTGCGTTCAATTCGGCGTTTGCGGTGTTCTGTATATCTAACTCAACTCCTCTTCGGGTTCCAGGCTGTATATCTAACTCAACTCCTCTTTGGGTTCCAGGGAACGCCGTTTCTATGGCCACTCCCACCACCGCGTATCGTCGCGGGACTAGTCGTAACTTTTACTAGCTAGTTAACTAAATAGTATCAGTAACCTCATTTCACCGGGTGTGGGCGTACGTGGTTCCCAAATCGACGCCGCCAGGTTGAGGGGCGTAACTGCGGAGTATTCGATAATCACTTTCTGCTCTGTAGCAACACAAGAAGCTCTGAACTAACTACGTAACTAGCAAAACAATACGAGGACTGAGAGCCACATTATGCTCTTGAGTCGTGTCACACTCCTGGCCCGATTCGGCAGTCCTGGCTCAGACAGTGATGAGCTGGTGACACCCTCGCGCGGCATGCGCTGGTGTAGCGTTAAGCATGCAGCAGTGTCGGGCCTTGCACAGACAAATCATCACGATGTTGGCGCCCTATTTCCCGTTTGGGAAGTCACCGCCGCAAAGCCCGATCTCCATCTCACAGACAAATCAGTCGGATGTTTCGCCAGAAAAGACTCATTTCCGCCTCGACTGCAGTGCAAGCGACGCGCTCCAGAAAGCTATAAGAAGCCGGCATCCGCACCATGTCGGCTTGTTTCTGGATGGTCTGCTTGTCCATACAAACAAACAAACAAACAAACAAACATCACCGAGTTAGCACACAATATGGGTCTTTTCAGAGCGATTTTTGGCGGCGGTCGGCGTCGTCGCGAGGATCCTGTCGATATGGACGCTTGGTACGACGACGTGTACGAGCAGACCCAAGGATGGCGACGACGCGCCGAAAGAGACTTGCAAAACCGAGGCGTCCGCTGGCGTAACGACACTTACTCGACTGCAATCTACCCCGAGGGATGGTCCGAGACGGGCAATGCCTACGAGATCAAGCTTACGGACAAAGAGGGAAAGTACTACCTCAAGAAGATCCGGTGTGTTTCTCTACTCTCACTTTTGATAGCCGCCATCTTGCTAACTCAAACAGCTGATCTTGTCACTTCTTTTGGTGTTTGGACGGTGTTGGTTTACATTTTTTTAATTTCTTCAATCTTGGTTTCTTTTTGTTGTGTTTCTCGAGGGGTCACGTAATCATACTTTTGATAGCTCTAATTACACAACTAACTTAACTTACACCTAAGCCGTCCATAATCTCGCAGTGCCGTCAGCACCCGCGCTAAACAACCACGCTTCCCGAGGATGCCACGCGACCTTGAGCACACCCAGCGACTGCACGACCTCATGACCCTTCAGAGTCTTGAGCGGCACCAGCAGCGGATTCTTCATCAAATCATCGTACACCGTTCCGTGAAACACGTTGATGCTTCCGTCGTCACTTGCCGAGCAAAACAATGGCAATCGGCCGTGAAATCGCACGTCCCGCACCGCTTTCGTGTGATACCGCAGCGTGCGGTATGGCTTGACTCCGAGATCAAGATCGTGCCATGTCACGCGCTTGTCGTAAGATCCAGTCACGACGTTGTCGCCTTGGGGATGGATGTCAAACGTACTCAGCCAACGCGCACCGGGCTGCAGCGCACGATCAAGAGTCTGCGTCGATAGATCGTAGATGCGCACGTATCTCTGAGTCGCCACATACAGCATCGGCTTAAACGGATGGAACTGGGCATGCTGCACGATACCCTTTGACTTTCGGAACGGCGACTGCGTTGTATGTTTTGAAAGCTGATGAACAAGCACAGCCATGTTTGCGCCCTCGGGAGACACACTGACAAAGTAATCGCCCCGACGATGCCACGAGAGCTGACGCACTGTCCGCCGACAGGTGATCACCACATCCACGCCTGTCTTGGCGAGATTCGACGTCGGCCGCGCCCACTTGCTCAATGGCTCCTTGTTGATATTGGTCTCTTCCACAGGCTGTGCATCGTAACCCCAACCGGTGGCGAGAAGATCTTGGCCCGCGTTCTCGGTAGTTTCGTCAAACAGCGGCGGCTGAATAATGTAAATGCTCTCACCACTGTCATTGCGTCAGTACAAATTACGTCAAACACAATAAAAAAAAAACACTCACCATGCTGCAGCAAAAACACCAGAGTCCTTCTGTGGGTTCCAATCAATGCACTGCACAGGCTCTGTATCATCCAGCTTGACACGCCAAACTTCGCGACCACTAATGACTTCCCATACTCGGACAGTTCCATCATCAGCGCCGGTAGCAAGCCAAACACCAGACGGATCAACAGCCACTGCGCGCACACGACCATGGTGTCCCTTATACACGACTGCGCATTTGACAGGGAACGGTCTGAGATCCTGGGGGGATGGCAATTCAGGAAGCAGAGAGTCTGGATCAATGTTGAGCTTGTTGCGACGCACACGGGGTGCCAAGTAGAGATCCAGCGAGCGCTCGAATCGCTCCCGAATGAAGTTGTCGTATCCCTTGACTGCACGCAAAGAGTTGTACTTGTGCGGCAAGAAATTCCGCTCCCGATCGCTTGGATCCGTCTTTTCCCACGCTTCACGCTCTTCCTCGGTAGGAAGGTACTCTGCAGGAGGATTGTAACTCTCCTCGTTGGTGGGCTTGGCCATCTTAGGAGCGGCAATGTGCATGACATGCGGTGTCTGCTCCGGCAGATCATCAGCCCATAGATCGTAGCGAGCAGCAGCGCGGCGCTCTTCCTCGAGTTCGTCTGCTGTTTTGGGTTTGTTTGGAACGATCCGCCCTTCACGAATCGCACGAACAATCTTCATCACGCGCTTCGCTTCGTGCTTGGACGGAACGAACCGGCGCTTGGGCTCCGGCGCAGCAGAAAGTGGCATCACTTCGGTCTGCGACGAAAACCACTCGACTGTGTCTTCGTACGGGTTCGACTCGCCGACGTATTCTCCGAGTCGCAGTTTCTTCAGCAGATCAAGCTCTTCCTTGGTGAGCTTGAGATCCGCACCGCTTTCCTTGTCCACAAGACCAGTCCATCCTTCAGGGACGTCGATAGTATCGAGCAACGAGTCAAGTGCCGATCCAGCAGCGGGACGCATGATACGTTTTCCATTAATGTCGTAGCCAACGTGCGGGTACTCGTCGTACGCAGACAAAGGGATGTTTCCGATTGTGTTTGTTTCCTCGCCGTCACTGTCGTCAGACGAGTAATGCGGGTCGATTTCGCGGTATATAGGACGAGGCCGACCGTCGGCGCCTTTTGTGTAGAGAATCGGGCGACCAAGAAGACCGAGCTCGTCGGCCTCGTCGGAAAGAGATGTTCGGCTCTCGGCGTCGCTGGCCGCTGCGCTGATTATACGGCTTGTGTCTTCGGATTCAGCAGACGAGTCGGACGAGTCAGACTCGTCGTCGTCGTTGGCAATTTCTTGCACCGCCTCGTCATCGTCGACGTCGTCACCATCTTCGGCACCAGCGTCATCCTCGTCTTCCGACGCAGAAATACCGCCGTCGACGAGACCAGAGAGATCACCGAGCTCGCTTTCCTCGTCGCCATCATACTCGTCTTCATCCTCCTCGTCTTCTTCTTCATCACCACTGATTTCCTCCGCTTCGTCGTCAATAAATCCGTTTTCATCGGAGTCGTACTCTTTATCGTCGTCATCTTCATCGTCGCCAAACTCGTCGTCCTCGCTCTCGCTTTCGCTTTCTTGAGGAACAACGGGTCCTCTCCGTGCACTGCCCTTTGCACTCACAGCCGTCCCTTTTCGCGCAGACGCCAAAGTGGGCGTAGACACAGGCTTCGCCTTCTTTGCAGGTGCTGCAACTTTCCGCTTTGCCATGATGTCAGGTACCGAGAATCACAGTCTTGTGGTGGACTCGTGGGGGAGAAGGAGCGAGTGAGTGAGAGGGCGTTGGTTCGAAATTTTTTTTTTGTGCGGTGCGGCGCGAAAGTTCCCAACGCGTTGGGAGAATTACGATGGAATTCGAGAATCGCGAAGGAATTCGAGATTTGCCCAAGTCTTGTTTGTTCTCTTGTTCTCTCTGGAAGCACAGCACTTGTGAAGATATATATCTTTGGTGATCGTGGTAGCTACTGGGACCGTGGAAGAAGAGTTGAAGAGGTTACAGTTTTGAAAACTTGGCTGGGCTGCGTTTGTGGAGACAGCGCGAATACGACGACCGAGGTCGTGGACGCGATCATTGATCTACGCCTAGAGCGATCTTCCCATCATTGGACGCGACGACGGCAAGGGAGTTTGAACTTACGGATTTAAAAGATGAGCGACGACGACGAGGCGATGACGGCGTTCGCGACGGCGCTGGTGGCGTTGCCGCTGGAGTCGCTTCACGCTGAGCGGGCGCGGCTGGAGAACTCGATTGCGCATCTTGAGCGGTCAAACGCGGAGATTGAGACGTACATTGCGGGCGGCGGAGAGGATGGCGCGATGGAGGCGGAGGAGAAGGCGGAGATGGAGGAGGTCGTGCGGGAGAATCGGGAGGTTGTTGCGGTGCAGCGGGAGCGAATTGCGCTTGTGCAGAGCGAGATTGCGACGCGGCGGTAGACTGAAGACGAAGTGGAGTAAGTGCATGTAACTAGCGTTGATAGTGTATATAGATGGTGATGGTATATGTATAGATGGTGATATATGAGATGGTGATATATGAGGTATATGATGATGTAAACAAACGAGTCATGCAGTTTACCCTGAGTGTTTTAGTATATGTATACATAGCGCTGCAGCCCAGGCACCAAACCCAAACGCGGCTGCACCGCCATATGTCTTCATCTAAACCTTCCCCGGGTTCGTTCTTGATCCTCTTCCTCTTCTCTTCCTCTTCTCTCCCCCCTTCACCACTCTCTCACCCTCCCCCAAACGACTCTCCGATGGACTCCGTCGCCGCTGCCGCCTCGGAGTTCGTCCAGCGCGTGTTCGCGGTCCTCTCCCGCAACAAACGCTCCCGCCAGATCGTAATCGTCGCGCTCCTCACCTTCATCACCGTCGTTCTCGGTGCCGTTCGGCTCCAGCAAGTCTCCACCGGCGCATTTGGAGGCAAAGGCGGCACCGTTGTTCCGCCTCGAAAGCTCTCGCCCATTGGCCGCTTCAGCATAGCCTCCGAGCTGCGTCTGCAGCCGGACACTATCTACGAAACGTACCTCGACTCCAAGCTTGCGTCTCTCAAGCGCCAAGTCGAAGCAACCCGCGCGTCCGCACAACGCGGAAGCGGCAGCGGCAGCGCCGCCAGCAAGGACGCTGCTGTTGTGGATCAGTCCGACGCGTCCACGGGCAAGCCTCGGATCTGGCCGCGTCGCATTTTCCAGACAACAGGCGACAAAGTGGAAGACGAGCTGCGCGAGGCCGTCGCGTCGTGGTCGGTTCTCAACCCGCCTTACAACCACATGGTGCTCACCGACGAGGCCGCGCTCCGCTTTGTCGAGCAGCACTACGCCTCGATTCCAGAGGTTGTCTCGCTCTATCGCTCGTTCTCTTCACCCGCGTTGCGGTCGGACTTTTTCCGCTACCTCGTGCTGTACCTGTTTGGCGGCGTCTACGCGGATCTCGACACATACTGCCGCCGTCCGATTGACCAGTGGCTGACCGAGGAGCAGTGGAGCACGCCCAACGCGGACCTGGTAGTTGGCGTTGAGATTGACGAGCCGTTTGTGACGACCGAGACGCAGCGCATGTGGGGCTGGGACCGGCCGTATGGGTTTGCGCAGTTTGTGATCGTGGCCAAGCCGCTGTCCAAGACGATGCGGACCACGATTGTGCGCGTGATTGCGCACGCGGCGGCGCTGGCGAGAAAGAAAGGACTCAAGCAGGGCGCGTATCTCGAGCGGTATTCGTCGCAAGAGGTGTTTGACGTCACTGGTGCGGGCATGTGGACAGACGTGCTGCTGGACGCGATGAACTACCGGCGCGACGACGTGACATGGCAAAAGTTCAACGAGCTCCAGCGGCCGGTGAACTACACGACTGAGGAAGGCGGGGTGATTGTGTTGCCGGTGCAGTACTTTGCGAACGGCCAGAGGCATTCGAACGCAGGCGACTACGAGGATCCGAAGGCGTGTGTGTCGCATTTGTTTTCGGGCGCGTGGGCGCGGTCAAAGGGATGGTGGTTTTGGTGATGGCGGGATTTGCTGGTGTAGGATTAAACAAACATACGAATGAGAGCGGAGGTGTTGCATTAATATTCGAGTACATATTGAATTCATAGTTGCTATTGACTACAGGAGATAACATCGTAAGAACAGTGCGGCGCACATGTCAATTTCCCGATGCGGTTAACTATTCATGATAAAGAGTAAACACTATATTAATGCACACGGCAAACGCCATACTCGTGCCTCTAATGCTGGCACCAAAATGTGATAAACAAAAAGAAATAAAGAATTAAGAAAAAAAGGCAAACTCCAAAAACACGCCGATATACAGTGTATAAGCTCCATCCAAAAAGGGAAAAAAAAAAAAAGTAGAATGAAAAAGATGAAAGAAATCAATCAAAAAGTACTCCAGTTCCAGTCCGTAGGCACGTAGCTGCCCGTGCGGTCAGGGGTTGCTGCCGCCGCGGGAGCGTTGGCGTTAGCGGCGGCGGGATTGCCACCGCGTGTCGTGTCGTCGTTGCCAGGGATGTTCATGCCCTGCATAAGTCGTGCGCGAGTCTGCGCGCTGAGTGCGTCGGGGTTGTAGTGGTCGTCCGGAGCGCGAGGGGTTGAAGCGCCCGAGGCGGAAAAGTAAGCGGAGCCGGTCATCTCGCCCGGCGTGTGTGGGTATCCGTCGTCGTCAGAGTACTCCGAGTCGTTGAGCACTTTGAGAGCCGCACCCGGCGCGACACCGTTGCGGACCATGTTTGTGATGCGATTGATGTTGTTGAGCATGGCTTGAGAGTCAGCCGCGCCGGCGGCGGAGGCGGAGTCGCGCTCGGCGGCCTGGGTGTTGAGGGCCTGGATGACGGTGCGGGAAAACTCGTTTGCGCAGTCGTCGCAGGTGCGCGATAAGGTGCCGGAGGGGTGGAAGTTGCAGTTCTGGTCGAGGCGAAGGATGTGGGAGGAGTGCTGGGAGCAAAAGATCTGGCCGCAGCGGCGGCAGTGGTGCCTCCGTTCCCAGAAGGTGAAGGGCTTTGCGCAGGTGCGGCAGGCGGCGGCGGCGTCGTCGGCGACCCAGTGGGAGCGGCGGGGGGTGCCGGTGACGGGGGGGATCTGGCCCCAGAAGAGGTTCTGGGAGTAGTCCTCGCCGTTGACCTTGAGGGAGGTGCCGTAGCGCAGGACGGCGGGGCGGTAGAGGGGCTTTTTGAGGGAGCGGACCTGCTGGGGCGGGGGCGGCGGGGGCGTGATGAAGGAGCGGGAGGAGATGGGGGAGGTGGAAGTCTGGGTCGGGGAGGCGATGAGGAGGGAGGAGGAGGCGGAGGACGAGGTCGAGGAGGCGGAGGAGGAGACGGTGGGGGAGATCTGGGTGTGGCGCGGGACGGCGACGGAGGCGGACGGCGCGTCGTACATGTGCGGAGCGGAGGCGGAGGAGGAGGAGAACGAGCGGTTCTGGGCGAGGAGGGGCGCTGCGGGGGACTTGGAGAAGGCGGAGGAGGCGGCGGAGGGCAGCTGCTGCATGACGGGGACGGGGGGCGAGGAGGTGGAGCGCGGGTAGGGACCGGCGGCGAGCTGCTGGGGGGACGAGGCGGGGACGTAGCCGGAGTACTGGAGGGATTGAGGGGCGTGGAAGCGCGCGAAGGCCGCCGGGTCGCGGGGCTGGGCGGCGGACGCGACGGGCATTGGGGAGGGGGGGGAGGGAGGGGGGGGGGGAGGAAGGGGAGGAGGAGGGGGGGAGGAGGGGGGGAGGAGGATGGGGAGAAGGGAGGAGGAGAAAAGTGGTGATGGCGGTGAGATGGATTATATTTAACGCCCGGTCCAGGATCACACGAGCGTCGCACCAGCGCACACATGCAGCTTTGTTTACGCCACCCGCCCCCGTCCCGTTCTTCGCCTTTCCCACCGCCCCAGTTTTACTGTCAATGTCTGTGTTTTCAAACGCTTAATGCTGCTGCTCCGTCAAACATCGTCGCCCTCGTCCGCCCTCGCGCGTCGCCCAGCAGGGCAGGCTGGAGCTGCGCACGCGTGGCGGTGCAGCCGCAAACGCACCGCGTCTGATTGGCCCGTGGCTTGGAGGGGCGACCCTAGCCCTCTGATAAGCCGTGAGCCGCGTGCGGCTCAGGTGCAGGTGCTCGCCACGTCGGCGCCCGCCGGCGTTAAGTGCTGTGTAACTTCACCAGACGCCTTCGCGGGTCTGCGCGAGCGGTCGACAACACTCGCATTCGCCCGTAACGCGTAGGTGACGCGTAGGTGACGCGTGGCCGAGCGAAGCGACGCGTAGGCGACGCGTCTTCGTATCATATACTCGTGCTATACTCGTTTGCTCTACTTGCAGTGTACAGCTGCTCTACAGCTCCTCTGATCGATCTCGTCTATCGCCGCCACAATGACTCGTCCCGCGTGCGCCACAACCGCACAATTCCGCTTCGGGCAGTCCTGTCCTCATCCCCAACTCTGATATAATCCAGATCTCTGTTTTATGTACAATCGCGCTCGTCTTCAACTCCCAATCGTCATGGCCCATGCCCTCGTTCCACTAAACACCTTCTTATCTTTTCATCTCTGATATATCTCACATGATCTCCATGATCTCACGAGTGATGTGTGCACGCCTTATAGCACAGCTAGCTTATATAGTATATCGCGTGTTCAATCGGTGTGATCATTACATCACTCGATCTCTAGCGCCGTCGGCAATTCGATCCACTCTTCACACTACGCTGATTCCGCCCATGAACAAGCTCTCGCGCTGTGCCTGATCCATCCACAGCCCACCAGATCTCCCCGCCGTCGATCTCACTCGCGCGACATCCGATCTACTCATCTAAACATCGTATACACTTTATTTTCATCCATCATAACTACCCACTCAAACACGTATCCACCCAATCCGCGCTAGTCGTACATCCGATTATCATTACACTCCCACCGCCTCACTCATCACTACTGCGGCTGCTGCTGCTGCTGCCTTGGCGATCGCAAATGCCCACGCGTCGCCGCCACTACCGCTGCCGCTGCCACCGCAGGGTGCATCTGCGCTATACTAATCCCCTCCTGTCCCTGCGCCGCCGGCGGTGGCGGCGGCGGCGGCGTATGTGTTCGACCGTCCAGTGTCTCGGCGCCAATCAGCGCGGGATCAATCTGATCAATCTGTTGCGTAGCAGAGTCCAGCATTAACCGCTGCTCGTGTAAACGATGATGGCGCTGCTGCTGCTGCTGTTGTTGCTGCTGCTGATGCTGCTGATGCTGCTGATGCTGCTGTTGCTGCTGTTGCTGATGTTGCTGATGCTGCAGCTGCTGCTGATGCTGATGCTGAACACGAAGCTGCTGCTGCTGATGCTCCATCGTCTGCAGATGCTGCTGCGCGCTTCCCATCTGCTGCGACAGCATCATTGTCGCCGGTCCCGGGGATTGCATCACCTGCAGCATAGGCTGATGATGGTGATGCTGTTGCTGCAAATGATGATGGTGGTGATGCAGCTGCCGCGATCCCGCCGTCGACGCCATCATCGCGCCCTCGAGATCCGCGTCGCCCACGTCTCCAGAGTTCAGCCCAGCAGCCACTGCCGCTGCCGTTGCCGCCGCCGCCGCTGCCGCTGCTGTCGCCGCTGCTGATGCCGCCGCCGCGTTTTCTCTCGACTCGCGCTTATCATGAATCTTTGGTGTTTCCGGGTGCCGCTTGTGCGCGTACGAGATGGTGATCCACGAGTTTGTGCGCGAGAACGAAATCATCACGCGTCCCTCGCACCTGAAAAACTCGCGAACTTTCGTGCGTCGCTGGCGCACCCCGCCGCCTTCGCGCATGCGCTTTGTGCGGTCGTACGCGCCTTTGCGTTCTTCGGCGCGCGAGCACGAGAAATTGTACTTGCCGCCGTCGGGGTGCGGGCGGCCGCCTTTGCGGAGCTGGAAAAAGTAGCCCGTCGCGTCGAACAGCGAGTCGCGGATCATCAACGCGGCCATTTTCTGGCTCTCGGAGGTGTCGCGCGCGACGGCCTCGACCAGGCGCTGGGGACAGACCTGGGTGCGCGGCAGGACCGCGTGGCCCAGAAGCGTGAGCCTGAACCGCACGGTGGGCGAGAGCGGGTCGAACTCGGGGTGGCCGTCGTGGGTGGCCATGAACTGCTCCAGCACCATCACGAACTCGTCGTAGGTCCCGCACCGCGCCTCGTAGTCCACGGCGCCGCCCGCGCGGTCGTCGCCGTCGTCGTCGTCATCGTCGTCGTCACCAACAGCAGCACCACCGGCACCGGCGGCACCGGCGTCTCCCGCGGTGCTGATGCCTGCCGCGGCCGCCGCCGCCGCCGCCGCGACAGCTGCTGCTGCGAGGGCCGTCGTGCCGTCTGCGGACTCTGCGACGCTCGCCACCGGCTGCTGCGCGTGCTGCGCGTGCTGCTCGTGCAGCTCCTCGCGCCGCCTGCGCCGGTTCTGGATGCCCTTTGCGCGGCAGCGCTGGCAGCTGCGCATGAACTGGCCGTCCGCGACGGAGGTGAAGACGGCGAGCAGCTCCTCGCGCGAGTTGCGGGTGACGCGGGACTTGCAGCCGCTGCAGGGGTAGATGTACTCCGTCACGGGGACGGAGCCACTCATGTGTGTCTGGATCAGGAGCTTCGACTCGTCCATGGGCAAGGAAAGTAAACAAAGACGCGTCGTGGACGTGTCGTGGACGTGTTGTGTGTGGAGGCTATTGTGGTGCGCAAGTGCGGAACGGGAGAAAAGACTGCGCGATCGAAGTTGCGGCGATGCCCCTGCCCAGCACTCGCTCGTATATACGTAGTATAGTATAATAGTAGTCAAGACCAACCTCCTCACTACACCACCTTCACCACCTTCACCACCACCACCACCACCACCACCACCACCAACCCCTCCCCGCCTCTGCTCGGCATGCCGGCCGTCGTCAGCCGCGTAGTCGTCCGTCCGCGCCCGCGCCCGCGCACCTGACCCCTTTCGTCTGCACTCACCGCCCACCATGTCCGACAGCTTCGACGCCTGGAACGACGAGTGGCCTGCTGTATGTCCTTGGCCGAGTCCACCGAGTCCACCGCTGACCTCCCAGTATCAGAAAAGCTCCACCGCCTCTACTCTGGCCAAACGCGACTCTGCCCAGGTCGTCGCCTCCCGCGACCAGGTCCGCAGGCTCTTCGCCCCCGACGCCGACGCCGCCGCCGCCGCCGCTGCCTCCATCCGCGACCTCTCTCTCGACAACCCCGTCCGCAAGGGGCCAGTGTATGCTCCCATGTCTCCATGTCCACTCCGCCCACTCTAACAAATCCAGAAAATACGAGATCGAGACCTCCGCCCCGGGATCCCACTATAAACCTCAACTGCGCATCCTCAAACGCGAGCCCGCCTCGGCCCCCGCCGCTGCACCCGCGCCAACCCCCAACGCAGCCATGCCCGGCGAGTCTGAGGCCGCCCGCATCGAGCGTATCCGCAAGGAGAAAAAGGCAAAGTACCGCGCTGTTCGCGAGAGCATCTTTGGTGAACCAGACTCCGCCGAACATGCTCCTTCCTCAGCCAAGTCGTCGAGACAATCAAGCCCCGGAATCGCCCCTCGCAAGTCCAGAGACCTGCATCCTCAGCACCAGAGCCAGCACCAGCAGCGCTCTTTGTCAAACAAATCAAACAACCGCACACAGTCCTCATCCACCTCCCCCGTTTCATCTACAACATCGTCAAGATCCGGCTCACCGCTACCAACCGCCTCTGCGGGGATTATTCGTGCGCCAAACGGTCCTGACGGCACGCGGGGCTTTTCTCCTAGAACATTGAACCGGAAAATTGCGAAAACAAAGCCAAGTGAGAGGGACATGTGAGGAAAGTGGATACTACGTGCACCAGATTAGACACTCCCACACAGTAACACCGCACACAGGTCGATTATGTACTGATAAAAGTCGTGTTTCGTTTACAAAATATATGCATGTTCATACACGTACTCTTGTGCAGTGATAGACTTTACATGGTGTCAACTTGTCCACCGCACTCGCAGGTGTAGATCTAAACAGCCGGCGCTATGTATTCCTCAGTACTGAAGTACTTGAGCCACTTCAGGGCCATCCGACAGGGCTTCGATAGGGCTTCGATAGGGCTTCGATACCCCCAAGGAAGCGATACCGGCGTCACGACTACTCCCCGATTCTCCCAACGCCGATACCGGCCCCGCCTGCCCACTACGTATATCTATTATACATACATCTCCACCCCTCCTCCTTGATCTCATCATCACCACCATCATGGCTACAGACAACTGGAGCCCCGACAAGTACGTCATCAACGCAGACTTCGTGCCTCTTCTGACCCAGCGCGTCGTCTCGCTGCTCGCGCCCGCTCCAGGCGACACCATCCTCGATCTCGGCGCAGGCGATGGCGCGCTTTCGGTCGCCTTGGTCGCAGCAGGTGCTTCCGTGCACGCCACTGACATGTCTCCAAACATGGTGCAGTATGCCGCAAACCGCAAATGCGACCGCATGACCACCGCTGTTCTCGACGCGCGGTCTGGCGTCGCGGCGCTGGATCGCACGTTTGACAAGGTGTTTTCAAACGCAACGTATCACTGGGTCTTTGGAGGCTTGCAGTCTAGTGACCAGCGAGCTCAGGCAATCAAAGACGTGTACACGGTGCTCAAACCGGGCGGCATCTTCGTTTCTGAGCATGGTGGTCAGGGCAATGTTGCAGAGATCGTGATGGCCATCGAGGCGAGTGTTGCGGATGTCTGGAGACGGAAAGTCGGCAATCCCAGTGACTCTATCGCACTCTATTACACCAAAGCGCACAAACAATGTCCGTGGTACTTTGCGCCTCAAAACGAAGTCAAGGACTGGCTCGAGGCTGCGGGGTTCAATGTCGATGTGATTGAAACAGAGTATCGACCGACTACGTTGCCCGGTGGTGACGCTGGCATGCGAAATTGGATCGACGTGTTTGGGTTTTCATACTGGACTGGATTGACCGAGGAAGAGAAAAATCTCGCCATCGATAGCGCAGTGTCGCTGCTAAGGAGCGCGTGCTGGAGCGAGTACTCGCAAACTTGGACGGCAGGGTACGTTAGATGTCGGTTCCGAGCCATCAAGCCAGAGTAACAAAACACCTTGAAAATTTTACTGGAAAGTTGCATTAACTTATATCGCATGATTAAATGAACTTAAACCATCCTCAACCCCCCCGCCTGTTAGTTTTTTTTTTTTTGTATTGCTTGTCAAACTGCTTAGAACTTCTGCTCCTTAAGACCGTGCTTCCAGAAGCACATGTAAGGAGTAACACCGTCCTCCCGGTAGTTGAGAAGAGCAACCATGCCCTCGGGGTCCATGGACTCGCCGGTGTAGAACTCGTAGTCCTTGAAGTTGGCAACGACCTTCTTGACGTAGGCCTGGGCACCCTTCTCGAAAGCAGAGACAGACTCAGGGTCGGACTCAGCAAGCTTGGCCTTGACAGCCTTCATGTAGCCCTTGATGTAAGTGAGGTAACCCTTCTTGTCAAACGAAGTGGCCTGGAGACGGAAAGAGTAGACAATGTTGTTGACGGTCTCAACACCATCCTCAAGACCCTCATCACCATCCTCGGCAGAGGGGTTGGCACCGATATCGACATCCGCACCCTGCTTGACCTGGACCATCTCGCAGTCAACCTCGAAGACGGCGCCGTCGACAAGCTTGAGGTCGTAAGCGTCCGAGATCATCTATCGCGATGTTAGTAACCTGTCTCCACTGGGAGATTTCAGCACTACACGCCGTACCTCGTCGCCAGAAATAATATCCTGAATTTCCATGTTAGCACACACATCGCAGACAGTACACCTAAACAAGATAAACGTACGTTGTAAAGCAGCATTTTGAGGGTCGTGAAGTTGGTTTGAAGATGGAGGGGCGAAAGGTGATATGCAAGGATTAACCTGTTGCGGTCATTCAAGCGGCGAGTTTTCTTTTTTTTTTTTTCTGTTGGCGTTGCACACAGTTTAAGTTTGCACGTGGTTACTGTCATCCTCTGCGTCACATGACGCTTACACTGTAAAGGCGATCGTACGCTGTAGGTCTGGAACACCCGCAAACAAAAGTCGCGCGACCTGGATTTCAGTCACGAGTTCTGTATAGACCAACTGCGCCACCATCATTTAGTTTCTCTCCCCCTCCACAGCTCGTCGTTCTTTTGGCCGAGTTTTTTTTCTTCTCAATTGGTTGTTTGTGTTGATCTTGAACGACGCGCTTTCGTCTTCCTTCACTCGCCGTATCTACAATGCTCAACACCTCGGCTGACGCGTTCCTCGCGTCGCCACCACCCGCGTTCAAGCTTTCTGAGCGTCCCAGTCTCGTCGCGGGACTCGAGGACAAGTACCTCGCGCTCATTCTCACCGTCGCAGTTTACTGGGTCGTTTCTCTGTTTTTCCACATCATCGATGTCTACGACCTTCTTCCGCAGTACCGTATCCACGCCCCGGAAGAAGTGACTTCGCGAAACAAAGTTACAGAGTACGAAGTCGTTCGCGACGTCATCCTCCAGCAAGTTGTCCAGACAATCATTGGTGTCATCTTCACACACTTTGATCCGCCAGACTACGTTGGCAAGGAGGACTACGACATCTGGGTTCTTGCGCACAAGCTGCCGTTCCTTCCTCTTCCAGCCGTCACTTTACTCTACCACTACGGCTTCTCCGCAATTCGCATTGTTCTCGCATTCTTTGTCCTCGATACTTGGCAATACTTTCTCCACCGTGCCATGCATGTCAACAAGTACCTCTACCGCACTTTCCACTCCCGCCACCATCGTCTCTACGTGCCTTACGCTTTCGGCGCCCTCTACAACCATCCGTTTGAGGGCCTGCTCATGGACACTCTTGGTGCCGGTATCGCGTTCAAGCTTTGCGGTCTTACCATTCGCGAATCGCTTCTTTTTTTCACCTTCTCCACCTTGAAAACTGTTGACGACCATTGCGGCTACGCGCTTCCTTTCGATCCTCTTCAGATTATCTTCCAAAACAACGCCGCGTACCACGACATTCACCACCAGCAATTCGGCATTAAAACCAACTTTTCACAACCATTCTTCATCGTCTGGGATCGTTGGCTTGGAACTCAGTATCGCGGCCCCAACAAGCAACACATTGGTCATGTCAAGAAGACCGCTGCTCCTGCGGCCGCTGTCAAGGCTGACTCGAAGAAGTCGCAGTAAAGTGTGTTGAGAAAATCTAACGGGGGTTTTGCATGTACGATATATCGGTGATTCGGCGTCTTTTGAGTTTGCCTTTTGTGTCTTTTCTTTTTCTTTTTGGTTTCACTCGTCGTGTCGGACGTGGTTAATAATAATATCCAAGATTCAGCAGCTTCTCTTTTCTTGATGTTTGTCTTTTCATTCTCTGTAATTTTTATTTGTTTCTTTTAGATATATCAGACGCTTGCATTACTAGGGAATTTTAACACACATCTGTTTTCCTTTTCTCCTTTCTTCTATCTGTACACGCTGTATTATTAGACTTTTGATACTTCTTTTACTGAAATGCAATGTGTAACTAATAAATTTCATATGCTCTATTTGAAAGTTTAACAGGCCAGTCGACTTCACGCGGTAGAGCGCTGCTTATCGCTATGTATAAACAAATAAAACAGTACAATAAATTCAACTTATTTGACCTCCATATCGCTGGCGAGCCTCTCTGTCCTCCATTTGACTATGTCGTCGCCTGAAGATCGATGGCTGCTGCCCAATAACTGAGCGATGGCACGCAAAACACGGACAGAGTTCGAAACCTCTTCATCCCCGAGTCATGAAGTTTGGCTTACCCAGTTACTTTCAAGGACAATCTGACCAAAGCTTTCTTCCAGGACATCAGTCAAGAGCGGCAGATCCTTAGTGAATGCCACACAGCACGCATTACCGGCCGCAATGAGCGCATGTCTTCACTCCGAACCAATTCACATATCCGCCTTGGAAATCCACAGTATTGACATACTGATGCCGATGGAACAACCGCTTTGCTTTCTTGTCTGCCTTGTTTGCGCGTTCTGTTTGTTTATATAGTTTTCCGGCACAACTGAAGCATTGCGGTAGCAAGTGCCTTACCCTTTTTCGGGTATGATATTGACTAGGCGCATGGTCACAACTGATAACTATCAAGGAACTCGGCTGTGATCGTTCAAAACAGCAAAACCAACGTGCTCAGAACTCTTACCACTGGAAAGCATCTAGCTGGATTTTATGAACGCTTGGTACATTAGATCTCATAAACACTATATCACTTTGTTAGATACATGCACAGCTCATACGGTACCGGGAATAATGAATAGCGCGGGCTTTTTGTGCAAATCGTGTACAGACCCCGCTAGACTACACTGCGTTACAGTCTCATGAAGGCTCCCAGGGACTCCGAACGGAACGCTCAGATGTTGGTTTAGATACTTAGATCATGAAGATCTGTGTACAGTGAAACGACATCAGCTTGCTTTATATGTAATCATGATATGGACTGCAGAGATGCCGGGTCTGCGAGCATTCAAGAGCTTTCAAGAATAGTGATTCAAGTTGATGAGAAATATGCGTCTTTGTTGCTTTTCTGATTCGCCAGCAGACGCTTGAGGTTATTGACTGTTGTTCAAACTCTCCCGGTTTTATGTTTGTTGATTTACTTTGATGATGGCTCTTAGTTTGTTGATATACCTAGTTGATCATTTCCACAGGTTGCGCGAATTCATGTTCAATAACCAAGCAAACAATTGCACGTCACTTTGCGTATACTATGACGCATTAACTCTTGTATCGTCTTATTCTCAAAGCTGAGGGCAAGTGTTTGCATATTTGACGATGGCCGCGGTGAAGTGAATCGACACAGTTTCACATGTTCGTTTTTGTCTGCATCTCATAGTGGTCAAGCGCTGCTTCCTTTTCAAATAAAACACCGAATGCAGTGATTTCGATGCTAGTAATTTGCTAGTGATCTGTGAAATGAACAAATATCCTCTCTATCATGTACAGTAATGCTTTATGCTGAACGCGTCCGAATTCCATAACCGTTTTGAACTTGCCCAGTTTCGACTCCTATAATTTGAGATGACGATCAGCTAAGCGACACATGTAGCACGGTAGCACGAAGAACATGCAAATGAGACAATCACCGTGTCGCGCAGTATTTGCGTCTGCCTGCAGAAGCGTGTCGTCTAGTGATGCTGTTCCGCTGTGTGAGTTGAGCCATCTTCACGATCCGTTGGAGTGACGGTGGTGCGTACGCCCACTGCATTTCGGGCTTCTCGACAATAAGCTTCTTCAAACTCTTTGCGACGTTGATGAATGCATGCTGCTCTGTATAATGGGTGGGCAGTATGTGGCGAGATGATGTTGTGCGTCTTCTCATCTCATGAGCGTGACACGCGTTCATCGCGAGATCAGCTTCAGCGCTAAAACTACGACGTCTACGAATATATACCACAAAAGTACAGAAGTACAGAGACAAAAGGAAAAAAAACCAGTGCGTGTAGTCACTGACGAGAGGCCGATGAATCACGCAAGCGCGATCATTGAATACGATGACGACGACGACTTTGTCAACGACGAGATTCAAGCAGACAGTCCCCACAGTGTTTCCACACGGTATGGAACACCGATGAGGAAACCCAAACAACAGAGCATCAAAATTAAACAACAGGAGAAAGACAGCAGAAGTAGAGAAGTGACCCAGAAGAACACCGGCGAAGCATAGCTATTGAGTCGTGTTCATTGGTTGCTTTATTATTCTCATCTTCGTGACTGGTCTTTTAGTTATATAAGCTCCGGCGAGGAAGGAAGGGGAAAAAGAAGGAAAGAGAAAGAGCGGCCGGGCGCGAGGGGATCGATTTATACTGCTACGGCGCGGAGCAAGTAGGCGGGGAAGTTGCGCCGAATTACTGAATTTGGCAACGTGCGATTGAGCGATATATTGAGCGCGCGCGTGTGCGCGCGCGAGAACGTGAAAAATGTTGCTGCTAGGACGTGTTTACTTTGAAATCGGAACATATAGCGATTTGCACATTGTCGAAAAACATGCGCCAAATAGTTCTCTTACCGTTGGCACCAGCATGGATGCGCCCGACTTCCTTTGAACCTATATACAGAGCACAGGTCGTAGATTAGCACAAGACTCAATCCTCGAGATTATAAATGCCAGCAGCTTATTTGTACGTTCTATATATAATATGTAGCTAGTTAGCGGTAGATGAAACAGAATTCATTTCGTAATTCGCTTCGTGAATACAACAAGCTGGGGTGCGTTTGTACCCACTTGTAATTCTTACGCTGTACACAAAACGATCCTTCTTGTTCTGGTGAGCTTAGAACTGTATAGCTTGATCGCAAGAATTGCAGACAGCCCCATACACTGCCATGATTGATGCGACTGTATTTGCTAACGGCAATCTCAGAAAACTAAAGCAATGACTCTCGTGTATGGGCTCTTCAACTGATCAATCGATGCAACACGCGTATATATAGAGATCTCATGACATCACGCGCGCCGCAGATTCATGCGCGCGCGTTGAAATCGAGATCCGAGTCAGACATGTCTCCGCCTGCTCTGCCAATATTGACCATAGAATTTGTCGCAGTGGTTATGATCGATGTCAAGTCACTCTAAAGAAGTTAATAGACATTGCAGATCATCCGGCTGCGCGAGCTACGTAGCATGGCACGCTTGTGTGTATAAAACCAGGATGAGAGGGACGCTGGGGAGATCTTGTCTTCAAGCAAACTATTCGCTAGTGTTATTTCTCGTCTACCCCACAATGTCGCGCAATATTTTGGTTTTCGGCGCAACAGGCAAACAAGGCGGAAGCGTTGTCCAATCGCTCGTGAAGCAGAATGCGGATTTTAAAATACTTGGTGTGACTCGCAACACCAGAACTAAAAGCGCGAAGAAACTTTTGGCCGAGTCATCTTCAATCACGCTGGTTCAGGGAGACCTGGATGACGCCGAGGACGTTTTTTTGGAAGCGGAAAAGCTCGCAGGAAAGATCTGGGGAGTGTACAGTGTGCAGGTGCGTACAGGGAGATAAGAGTGAGAGTAATTGTTAATAAGCAGGTTGCTTCTATGAACAAAAAAGGCCCAGTGATCGAAGAGGCACAAGGAAAAGCGGTTGTGGATGCTGCGGTCAAGCACGGCGTCAAGCACATTGTGTACTCGTCGGTCGACCGACACGGCGAAGACTCGAGCAACAATCCTACGAATGTGCCGCACTTTACGAGCAAGCACAATATTGAAAAGTACTTGATAGCGCAAGCGCCGCCGCAGATGAGCTGGACGATTCTGCGTCCTGTCGCGTTCATGGAAAATCTGGACCCAGGATTCGTGGGTAAGATGTTTGCGACAGCATGGCGGGAGAAGCTCAAGGATAAGCCACTGCAGCTTGTAGCGACAGAGGATATCGGCGTGTTTGCGGCACTGTCGTTCATGAACTCGGAGGAGTACAATGGAAAGAGCTTGTCACTGGCAGGCGACGAGCTGACGTGGGACCAACTGACGAAGGTGTATGTGGAGTTGACCGGCAGCCCGCCTCCTACGACGTACGGATTTGTTGCGAGAGCGCTGGTGTGGTCGTCGCATGAAATGAGCACGATGTTTGAATTTTTTGCGAAGGAGGGGTATGCTGCGGATATCGAGCTGGTGAGGCAGTTGAATCCAGTGATGAAGGATTTTGAGACGTGGATGAAGACGGTGGAGCTGAAGAAGTGAGCTGAAGAAGTGAGCTGAAGAAGTGAGCTGAAGAAGTGAGCAAAGTATACTTGGACTATTATGAAGCTTTTGTGAATTCGAACCGCAATGTAACAAACAGTGATGATGAATGTTATTGTGTTGAACCGAACAATGGCGGGAGGAGATGGCGACGGAGATGTAGGAGGGCGATTCGAGGACGAGAAATGTATACGCGCGGGGTGTTCGTGTGACGTCGTTTGTGCAGCGGCACGAACGGCAGCCAATTTTTCGCCAATGAAGCGCCGCAGCGGCGCAGCACACAGCAGAGCCGGGCAGCACGGGCGGAGTTTGAGGGGCAGAGTGCGCGAAGGCAGTGGAAAGTGGTGTAAAGTGTGTAATAACGGCGTAGACTGGCGCGGGTGTGGGTGTACATATATGTATATATGTATATATATGTATATATATCTGATGGGTGTGCATATCCTGTTTAGGAAATACAGAGTGACGTAGGCGGTTAGGACTTTTTATATAAGGTGCGCGGCGCATTCTTTCGCGCGCGGTATAATACAAATACCGCCCCGGCCCCCTCCCCGTCCTTCGCCCCGACTTTGCCCCGACTTTGCCCCGCACGCTCTGTCAGTATACATATATCCACATCTATCCATCTTTTTGTGTTTCGTCTTGTTCCTTTTCTCCGTCTCGAGTTTTCTGCGCGATTCCTCTTCTCCGTCTCGTCTCGTGATCCGCGCATCTACGCGTCCTGCGCTTCACCTCTAAAGGCCCAGTTCGCGCGACCAGATCATCCTATCGCGTTTCCCGTTCGTTCTACCTCGCTACTTTGAAAGTCACGCAACATCCGCCATGGGTTTCGGCGATATCATGAAAAACGGGTGGCACCCGGAGTCCAGCGGCGGCGGCGGCGGCGGCGGCGGCGGATCGTCTTCCTCCTCGTCCGGCGGCGGCTTGAAGTTCAACCTGGGCAAGTTCGGAGGCGGTAGTAACAACAACAACGACAACAGCACCGGCGGTGGTGCATCTGCAAAAAGTATGTCTGTTTTCTGCTATATTCTGCGCTCATTGATCCATGAACTCGTGCTCACAAAACAGCATACCGCGAACCCACAATCCCTCTCAGCCAGCTCCGCGATCCTCGGCAATTTCCTCCTCCTCCACAGCATCGCGCCATCCACCCCGACGCGCCTCCTGCAACTGTCTCACCAGAGTACGCACACATCTACCAGCCCGCAATGCAATTAAAGCAGCAACAGCAGCAACAGCAACAGCGGTACGCGGTTCAACCCACATTCCAGTATCCTGGTCAACAGCCCCAACAAGGCTACCAGCAGCCCGGCCAACCGGCCTACGGTCAGCAGCCCGGATATCCTCAGCAGCAGCAGCAGCCTGGATATCCTCAGCAACAGCCTGGATATCCTCAGCAACCTGGATATCCTCAGCAACAGCCTCCAGCCCAGACTTGGCAGCAGCCTGGGCAGCCTCCTGCGCAAGGTCCAGTGCCAACGTTTTCGCGGCCAGGGCAGCCCGCGCCTGCACCTCCACCCGCGCCTACGCCAACATGGCAGCAGCCAGGAACAACACCTCAATCGCCATCACCCCCAGTATACGGACAACAACCAGGAGCTCCGCAGTCGCCTTATCCACAACAACAGCCACAGGCTCCACCAAGACTGCAGACAGGTGTTCCAGGTTATGCGTCTGCCGCACCTCCAGCGCCTACTCCCCAACCCCCGTCGTTGCAAACAGGCGTACCTGGTTATGCACAGCAATCCCCGCAGCCTCCACAGCTACAAACAGGTGTTCCAGGATACGCGCCGTCGCCTTCGCAGCCGCCGCAATTACAAACCGGCGTGCAAGGCTATGGTCAGCAGCCGCAGTCTCCTGTGTCGCAACCTCCACAACTACAGACTGGAGTTCCCGGATACACCCATCAGCAGCCACAGCCACCGCCACCGCCACCGCAATTGCAGACCGGCGTTTCGGGATACGGGTCACCTCCACCACCGCCACCACCACCCGGATACATGTCGCCGCAGCAAACTTCAGGATACGCGTCACCACCACCACCTGCTCCACCTGCGCCAGCTGCAGCTGCAGCGCCGACGCCAAGGCCAGCACCTACTCCACCACCACTGACAGCGCGTCCTTCGTTTGTGCGAGGCCATGTTCCATCACAGTCTGTTGCGGAGGTGCCATCTTATGCGCCAGGTGAGGCGGCCACGGCTTCGGCCGCACCACCACCAGGAGTGCCAAACTTTGCTGCTGAGATTTCACGTGCTCGCAGCAGTATGACCATGCAGCGCACACCATCAGCAGACGGCAGTAGTGCAGCAGTTGCAAGCCAACGGATAGCGTCGAACGGAAGCGGTCACCGTGTATCGCAGTCCATGTCTGTTGTGGGCAAAAAGCCGCCACCACCTCCTCCTAAACCAAAGAACCCTTCGTTACGAGGATACCCTTCATCAGGTCGGGGTACACCGTCGCCTATATCCTCGCCATCGATGGCCCAGGGACAGTTCCAGCAGCCTGCATACAATGTAAGAAACTACTGATTTGCTTTATTGCTTTTGTGGGTCTTTTTTCTTTTTTTCTTTTTTGTTATTGATTAATCGATGCGTGTGATTCTTGTTGTGCCGTTTTCCTCTGTGCGTGCGTGCGCTGTATATTATTCTGATACCATGCGTGGTTTCGTTTTTGTCGGTACATAGAGCAAGAAAAAAAAAAAAAAAACAGATTCAAAAGAAAAAAAATCATACAAGTTTCAAGTACAAATTTTCGAAACGAAACAAGATGGAAACGGCACTGCATAAGGAATCATGCATACGCGCACACACACACTGAGCAAGCAAGAGTATAGACGTGAACGTGAACATAGTCCTAACTAGTTTTATCTATGTAGCACCCAGAGATCTCAGTATCGCACATGACGAGCCAATTCCATGCCATCCAGCTGCACGATTCGACAAAGGACGACACGAACAACGCCATCCCCACGCAATCTGAAATCGAGACGCGAGCGAGGTCGCAAGCAGTTGCGCGGGATGCGGTACTAAATCGCTCTGACGCGCCAACACCGAGTTCCTTTGCGATTGGAAACGGAACAGACGCAGGACGTAAACGTGTATCTGATTTACGCGCGATGGTGGCTCAGAATGCGCAGTCGTTTGGTCGGAAACCACCGCAGATTCCGCAGGCAAAGGCGGTGACGAGTACGGTTGTTGAGGTCACGGCGCAAGTGAATGATGCGCAGGCGCCGCCGCCGCCTCCGGTGTATGAGCCTGCACCACCAGCACCGGCTCCGGCGTTGCCTGCGCCTGGGTATAGCGCTGCGCCAACGATTAACTTGAGCGCACGTCCGCAAGTTCCAGTACCTCAGGTACCACAGGCACCACAGGCACCACAGGCACCACAGGCACCGCTACGATCATGGACTCCACCGGCAGTTGACCTTGAGCTTGAAAAAGGGTGGTATGCAGAAGGCGTACAAACGGGAGGTCGGATTATGAATGTTCCCCAGTTTGCGCGGTCGCATGAGCATGTTTACTCACGGTCGATTCGCGGGGACGAGTGTACTGTTGTGCTAGCGGTTCGATTCGATGATTTGAGTCGGAGTAAGTTTCAGATCAAGTGGCCGCGGTACGGAGACGCATTACAGGCTAGTGCACAGAGAGTGGATTATTCGCCGCCGAGTATGCCGGATGCGAATGATCTTGTGAGTGCAGCGAGTGCGTTTGGAGATCGGGTTGCGAGGTTCTGTGAAGGTCGGGTTGGAACGATGGTGGGGAATGGAGAGTGTTGGACGCTTGCGCATGATGCGCTTGAGCAAGGCGCGCCCGGAGCGATGGTGAGTTGCGGATTGACGCACGGAGCTCGGATTCTGGCGTTGGGTGAGCAGCCGAGGTTCGATGCAGGAGTGGGGGTGTCGCGGGGCGACATTCTACAGTTCAAGAGTGCTGTGTTTCGTGGTGTGACTGGGACGGGAGGGACGTACGAGGCGACGGCGGGGATGCCTGATCACACGGCTATTGTAGTTGGGGTTGAGAGTGCGAGTCCGCTGGTTGTGGTTGTGTTGGAGCAGAATAGCGGGGGAGTTCGGGTGGTGAAGCAGGGACGATACGTGTTGTCGGAGATGGTGCGGGGAACTGTGGATGTGTATCGTCCGTTTTGGACGGAGTGGAGAGGAGAGTTGGAGACGACGTGGCCGTAGGGAGTACGCAGAGTGTTTATGAGTTTCCAGAAGAGGAAGTTCTGAATGATTTGAAATAAACGCAGTCGAATTAAAGATGTCGAGATCGAAGGATCGGAAGTCCACGATAGATGAAAAAAAAAAAAAAAAAAAAAAAAAGATCCAAGTGGGGCGTTAACTGCCACAAGATGACTCGTGCATCCCTAGAACTTTGCGATGAGTTCTCGACAACGCGGCAACTTTTTCTCGCTGCAGTTTCTCTAACTGCTTCTTCTCCTTCTTTTCTCTGGAATTGACAATTAAAAAAAAAAAAAAAAAAAAAAAAAAAAGGAAAAGTCTGCGTCGGAGGGGCCCGGCGGACGATTGCGCGCGATGGCGACGACGGCGACGGCGTACAAGGCGCGAACTTTAACGCACAATAAGGTTTGCACGCCGCAGCCGGACGTGCGGCGCGTTCGGACTTGGCCAGAGACGCGTCGCGCAGCGCAGTCATGCTGTTTTGGTGTATGATGGATGAAAAGAAAAGAGCATTGAAATGTGGATTATTACGAGTTTATTTCTTTTCTGAAATAACATATATAAGCTGCCTCTTCGACGCCCACGAAGGCAGAAAGAAGGCCGAGCGGACAAGGCCGGGGTAGTGCGGCGCATACCGTGCGGCGTTTGTGCAAGGCGGCGGCGGCGATCCCCGTGCGACCCTGCGGGCGACCCTGCGGGCTGGACTCGCGACGAAATAATATATAAAGACGGGCGGCCGCCTCGTCGATAACGTCCGCTTATCCTCACCGCCGATATCTCGTCTTCTCTTATCCTCTCCTCTATCGCCCCGACCCGACAATGGCCAACTTCGACCACTTCGACGACTCCCGCAGCTCCGCCGACGACGCGGCCCACGAGGTCTTCACCGACGACATCCCCCTCATCGCCGGCGGTGAGACCGTCGCCGTCGACAACGCCATTCTTCTCGACCGCGAGGCCGCAGCAGAGCTCGCGGATCCCGCCGTGGGCTCGCTCGAGCTTGCGACCGACGCGGGCGACATTGAGCAGCAGCGCGAGGCCGCGCTGCACTCTGGCTCCGTCACCGTCATCTTCGTCTCGCTCTACATTGGCGTGTTCCTCGCCGCGCTCGACGGCACCGTCGTCGCCACGCTTCTCGCCCACATCTCGTCCGAGTTCCACGAGTTCCGTGCCGTCTCGTGGGTCGCCACTGCGTACCTCATCACCGTGGCCGCGTGCCAGCCGCTCTACGGCAAGCTCTCCGACATTCTCGGCCGCAAGATGCTGCTCATCTTTTCCAACGTCATGTTTGCTGTCGGCTGTCTCTTCTGCGGTGTCTCCAAGAACATTTGGTTTCTCGTGTTTGCGCGCATCATTGCCGGTGTTGGCGGTGCGGGCCTCACGTCGCTCTCGTCCATCACGCTCAACGATCTCGTGCCGCTGCGCCAGCGCTCGCTCCTGCAGGGCATTGGCTCTGTGCTGTACAATGCCGGAGCGTCGCTCGGCGGTGTGTTTGGCGGTTACATCACCGAGACGATTGGCTGGCGCTGGGCGTTCCTTCTCCAGGTGCCGTTTGTTGTGGTGTCCGCGTTTGTGATCCAGACGAACCTCAAGTCCAAGCCTGCTCCGGTCGAGTCGGACTCTGCGTCGGAGACCGCGGACAAGCTGTCGCGCATTGACTTTGCTGGCTCGGTGACGCTTGTGGGCACGCTGACGCTGTACCTGATTGGACTGTCGATTGGCGGCAACTACGTTGCGTGGCGGTCATGGCCGATTTTCTTTACGTTCTTTTTCGGGTCGGTGTTCCTAGCTGCGTTCATTTACATTGAGTTGAACATTGCGCGGGAGCCGATTATTCCGCTGGAGCTGCTCCGCGACCGGTCAGTGTTTGGCGCGTCGTTCACGAACTGGCTGATCATGATGATCAACTACGCGCAGCTGTTTTACATTCCGATTTACTTTATCGCGATCCGGGGCATTTCGCCGACGCAGGCGGGCTCGAACATGATTCCCAACTTTGTGGGATCGGCGATTGGTGCGATCATGTCGGGCACAATCATGCGCACGACTGGCCGGTACTGGTGGCTGACGATGGGCTCCGCGATTGTGCTTGTGATTTCGTCGGTGATGGTGAACACTTTTGGACTGGAGACGCCAAAGACCAAGGTGATTACGTACATTATGTTTGCGGGTCTTGGATTTGGCGGGCTGCTGAACTGCACGCTGATTGCGATGGTGGCAGCGGTGAAGCCGGAGATGCAGGCTGTGGTGACGGCGATCCAGTACGGGTTCCGGGGCACTGGCTCGACGGTGGGCGTGGCGATTGCGTCTGCGATTTTCCAGAACGTGCTGGGCAAGCGGCTGGACGTGTACATTGAGGGGCCGCAGAAGGAGGACATTATCAAGCGGGTGACGGACTCGATTGAGGAGATCAGTTTGATTCCGGCGGAGTTCAAGCCGGAGGTGGTGCAGGCGTACTTGGACGCGTACCACGGGGTGTTTTACTTTGGCATTTTCGCGGCGCTGCTGGTAGTGGTGACGTGTGGTATGATGCGGGAGTATGTGCTGCACAAGTCGTTTGAGCGGCGGTAGAGGAGGGTGAGGGTGAGAGTGAAAGAGATATATATTGGCATTCGATGTTTACGTGTTTGCGGTGTTTAATTTCTGTCTTGTCGGTTAGTAGTTTGGGTCGGTACAAGTAGCATGCATATATATATATATAATAGAAGTTGCTGATTATTACATGTATAGTAATTAGTAAACAAAGTGGAGGTGAGGCGGCGGCGAGCACTTTGATAGTTAATTTCGCGGTCAATTTTGCCCCTGTGGTCGAACTCACCGCCAGGGTCTGCTATCACCACCCCCTCTATCACCACCCCCTCTATCACCACCCCTTCTATCACCACCCCTCAATGCCTCCTCCGCCCTACGTCCATCCCCCCGCAGCCGCCGGCGCCGGCTCCGCGTCGGTCCGCTATCTGCGCCGCCGCCAGTTCCACCCGCGCAAGGCCTTTGTCGGCGTCGGCGTCCCGGCGTCGCGCCTGCTGCGCTACCCGTTCTCGCGGGTCTCCCGCCGCCAGATGTCCTGGGTCGGCCATTATTACCCCTCCTTTGGCCGCCGCGGCTTCTTTTCCTCGGCCGCGGACTCGGCCGCGGACTCGTCCGGCGACGCGGGCAAGAGCGGCCAGCAGGACCAGCAGCAGCGCTTCCGCCGCTTCAGGCTGCGCCCGCGCTGGTGGCATGTGCCTGTTGCCGCGGGAGTCACCGCGGGCGTGACTGCCGCCGTGTACCGCGCCCGCCGCCGGCCGCGCCATGGACAGACTGACGGCCAGGGCGACGGCCACGGCGACGGCCAGGGCGACGAGCGCCGGGTGCGTCCCGTGGGCCCGTGGCAGGTGTTTGTGTACTCGTCGCTGCCGCTCAAGTCGCTGTCACGCCTGTGGGGCCGGTTCAACGCGATCGAGCTGCCGGTGTGGATGCGCGTGCCGGGCTACAAGCTGTACGCGTACGTGTTTGGCGTGAATCTCGACGAGGTCGCGGAGGACGACCTGAGCGTGTACCGCAACCTGGGCGAGTTCTTCTTCCGCGAGCTGCGGCCCGGCGCGCGCCCGATCGACCCCGACGCGCCGCTGGTGTCGCCCGCGGACGGCAAGGTGCTGCATCTCGGCGTGGTCTACGGCCGCCAGGTCGAGCAGGTCAAGGGCATGACGTACCCGCTGGAGTCGCTGCTGGGCAAGCACCCCAACGCGTCGTCCGACTCGCTCGCGGTCGACTTTGAGGCAGACGCGCTGCGCGTCGAACGCGACCGCGAGTTTGCCGACATCAACGGCATCCGCTACTCGCTCGACGACCTCCTCGGCACCGGCGACGCCTCCGTTGACGAGCCCAAGACCGTCCGCGAGGACGACGCCGCGGCCGCGAGCGTGTCTGCTGCGGCCCAGCTGCGCATGGCCCGCGAAATCGCCCAGCCGTCGCTGCCCGACCACGAGATGTTCTTCTGCGTCATCTACCTCGCCCCGGGCGACTACCACCGCTTCCACTCCCCCACCAGCTGGGTCGCCGAGACCCGCCGCCACTTCGCCGGCGAGCTCTACTCCGTCGCGCCCTACTTCCAGCACCGTCTCGCCGGCCTGTTCGTGCTCAACGAGCGCGTCGCCATGCTCGGCCGCTGGCGCCACGGCTTCTTCTCCATGACCCCCGTCGGCGCGACAAACGTCGGCAGCATCAAGATCCACTTTGACCGCGAGCTCAAGACAAACAACCCCGACCACCGCCACCGCGACACCGTCCTCGGCCCGGACGGCGCCCCGCAGCCTGTGTGCTACGAGGCTAGCTACGCAAACGCCTCCCGCGTCCTCGGCGGATACCCGCTCGACAAGGGCCAGCAGATGGGCGGCTTCGAGCTCGGCAGCACCGTCGTGCTCGTGTTTGAGGCGCCCAAGTCCTTCAAGTTCGACGTCAAGGCCGGCGATGTGGTCAGAGTCGGTCAGTCCTTGGGTGGCTTCGACAAGAGCATGTAGCCAGTCTACTCTTCGCATATGATGTTTTAGTTTATTACATGTAAATGATTATGATGTTCTTTATTTATACAACAGAAAACAACTTTTGCCTCCTTCCATCTCGTTTATCTCAGACGGCGAGCCTCACGCTCAGACTCGAGCAGGCAGAGAATGTCCTGCTGGCGAACGGCGCCCTAGGCAGAGTTAGTTCAGTCACCCACGACTTGTGATTCCAATCCATCCATACCTTGACGTTACGGATGATGCTCCGGCTCTGGTCGTCGAGGAACTCGACGCGAACCTGGGTGACACCACCGCGCGAACCGGTGCGGCCGAGAACTTTCACAACTTTGGCGAGCTTGACGGGGGTCTTGGATTCCTGCGTGTGTTAGCGCTGTGTTGTAGAGGAGAGCGAGCAGCGAGCGAGCGTGTGACCGTGTAGCACTGTGACATGGAGCGATCTGATGGCGATGAGCACAACTATTCGACCTTTGACCGTATTTTACCGAAATAAACAAATACACTGTCGAATCTTTTGCTGATTGCTGTCGTAGTTGTCGCTGTAAAGTAGTCGTCGAGGTCGTCGAGGTCGTCGAGGTCGTCTCAGATCGCAAGTGCCGCCACCACCTCACCGCCGTCGTCCGCTCATCGCTCATCGCTCATCGCTCACCGCTCGTCGCTCGTCGTCCTCTCTCCAAATCCAACCACCGACAACGCACCATTGTGATATTTGATATGCGAACAGAACGTGCAGAAAAGCGTCAAACGTAGTCACAAACGCGGTGGGAGCGAAAGCAGGAGAAAATACACACCGGCCGCCCGCCCGCCCGACCCAGCCCTCGCCCTGGGCTTCCTCGCGCCGCACCGCCAGCACGCGCCCGCTTGGGACTTCTAGGGCTTGTAGGGCTATTCGCAGTCACACTACCTTTGAGTCTTCAATAATTTTGTCACCTTCAAATATACAGCCCTGGTATTTCCTATTTGGGAATCCACATCGCTGTTCAGATGCGTTAAGAAAACAAGATGTGCAAGTACAAATGCCATCGTCCGCTTACACTTGACTGTCAGCAACTGCGCTTTGTACCATCCAGCGATCCACGCATCTTCAATATCAAGCTTGCCTGGGTCATCGCGGCCTGATCTGCTCTCATCTTCTCCACTCTCCACTCTCAGCGCACAATGACGACCGTGACAGAGACTGCGCGGAAAACAACGCTGGTGCCGCCCATCTCCGGCGACTTCTCGGCCCGCCAACCAAAGACAATCAGACTCTACCCCGTGACAAACTACACCTTTGGCACCAAGGAGGCCCAGCCCGAAGAGGATCCCTCCGTTTCGGCCCGTTTACAACGCCTGCAAGACAACTACGAGCAGTACGGCATGCGCCGTACCTGTGAGGGAATCCTCGTGTGCCATGAACACGGTCACCCCCACATCCTCATGCTCCAGATCGCAAACGCGTTCTTCAAACTGTGCGTGACTCCCTTCAATCGCCTTACTTTCCACTGCTGACTCGATCTCTTGTAGACCTGGCGACTATCTTCAGCCCGGCGAAGAAGAAATGGACGGATTCACTGCCCGTCTCAACGAGCGCCTCGCCCCTTCCCCCGCTTCCCAGTACCCCGCAGACCAGCACGACGCCGATTGGGACATCAGCGACTGCGTCGCCCAGTGGTGGAGACCAAACTTTGAGACCTTCATGTACCCATTCATCCCTCCTCACGTTACTCGGCCTAAAGAGTGCAAGAAAATGTACCTCATCAACCTGCCAAAGCACAAAGTCCTCTCCGTCCCAAAGAACATGAAACTTTTGGCCGTTCCCCTCTTCGAGCTCTACGACAACTCCGCACGATACGGCTCACAACTTTCGGTGCGTCGGTTCAACGTGTTTTTTTTTTTTTCTTCCTTTCCTCTATTCTGACTTACAATAGGCCATCCCGCAATACCTGAGTCGGTACAACTTTGAGTTTGTCGATGAAAACGACAATGTGATCGGCCGCTCCCCCGCCCTCAACTTCTGATATGATCCAACTAGCTCGCTTTTCCTTTACCCTTGTACATTAGCCATCCTAGTATTTATGTTTTCTTTTCTCGTGTCCGTCCTCCCTGAAAAAAGTACTTTCTCAGCACAATAACCATCGCCATCGCAGCGCCCACCGGCGGCAAAAGTTGCATCCACGTCATCCACCATGCCGGGATCAACGGCGTAATCGCCTTCGCCACCTCCATCTTTAACGCATCTGAGCCTTCCTTGTTGTTCCAAACAACCACGTCTGCCATCTCAGCCTTCTCCCTCACATCCATCTGCGCATTGATCCGCTGCTCCGCATCTTTCTCATTCAACTCCGTATCCCTCGCGACCAACCTCCGCCGTTGCGTCTCTGCATCACATGCCACAACTACCGTAGTTCCACAGTACAAATCCAGCCGCGCTTCAAAAAGCAATGGCACATCCAGAATCACCACTGCCGCTCGTGTAATAAGCCAATGATACAGCACCCTGTATAGAATCGTACGGCGCACCAGCGGATGCGTGATCGCATTCAACGCCTTCCTCTCCTTCTCATCACCAAACACATGCCGACCAAGCGCAGGTCTATTCAAACTTCCATCTTCATTCAGGAGATCCGAGATCTTGGGCCCAAAGTACGCAACAATCGCCTTATACCCTTTTGACCCCGGCGCAACTACTTCTCGAGCAATCTCATCCGCGTCGATTATTGGAAAACAATACGGCGGTGCACCAAGTAACCGTGAAACCGTCGACTTTCCCGTAGCAATACCGCCTGTAAGTCCGATGATCAGCATTGTGCCGAGCGTGCTTATCGCGTCAGATGCAGCGAGACGGACATTGGGATTTCTGGAGTTGGGATTTTTTGCTGTTCTCGAAGCCGCACGCTGGGACTTATACCCAGATCTCCTCATTCCCCACAAAATTTCAAACTAAACAGCCGCTGCTCCTCCCGACATCTGCTGCTGCTACTCTCGTATCTGGAGCAAAGTATAATTTTTCTAAGTTCATTCTGGTATACCTGGTTCAAATGTGGCGGTCTTCTTAATGGTGTATAAGTATGCAAGTTCGTGGAGTGTGGTGTGAAAAGAGTCGCAGCCTTGCGGGGGGCGTCTTTAAGCCACGCGCGAACAGACCGCGGGGATGCGACGCACGTTCGTAACTTGGCTTTACGACAACGAACAATTCAGGCACAGCGATTTGCAGCAACAAAAAAGTACAAAATCCAACAGCTTAATTTGAATAAGAAGATATCGACAGATGCAAAGATGTGCGATTCATGCCAAACTTATCTGCTTTCCAGACGGCGTTTTGTGCGTTTGGTACGGTTGCAACTCCTTTCAAATGTGTGATATCTGGCTTCCTTTCATCACCATTATGTCGACCTCATGCTTCCACATACTGACACCCCTTCCGGAGACAGCCCGCATCGTCGACGTGTTCAATTTCTCAGTGAAGGTATAACACAGTTTCCACACTTTCATATACCAAATTTGAATACCTCGTGGCATATCCAGAGGTCTATAAAGCATGTCGCTTGTCACCACTTTGTCCAGATTCCTTTCTCCTTGTCTTTTTTTCTCTCTGCACTCCTTCAGCTTAATCTACGAACTATAACAACCGCTCAAAATGAATTCCAACATTCAGAATAATGTCGTCGACAAAGCAGTCCTGCACTTGATCGCGGCGAGCGTTAACGAGTTTTTGGCAAAGCAAGCCTCCAAGTTGACAGGAACCTCTGGCGAGCAAAGCGTTGAAAACGGATTTCCATTTGATTTTGACAATGATCATTTCTCTGGCGCAAACATCCTCGATCACAGTATCTTGAATGAAGATGTCGAGATGAGCGAGCCTGATCACTTCTTGGCCGTCTCTATTGACATACTGCCCGAGGGTGGTATGTTTGGATTCCCGCCCGCCGAGGTTCAGCATAACGATGCCGATATGCAACAGGAACAGGAGCAGCAGCAACAGGAGCAGCAGCATCAGCAGGAAGATTATCAGCAGCAGGACATGAACTTTTGGGACGCCTTTCACGAAGAGAACTTTCGGTTTCCTCCTCCTCCCCAGAAAAACACTCCGGGTCCGTCTTTTGTTGCACCGCCTGAGACTATCATTTTCGAGTCTCAGGATGACTTGACCATGGAAGACGCGCCTACTCAATCGAATGCCGTTTCTAATCCGTTTCCGCCTCTTCCCAAACTTCCTTCGGTTCCCCAGTTGGCCCCCAATACTGCTGGCGACAACTCTGCTGACTCTGCCAATGTTAACCTTGACACGCCTGAAGCTATCGAAGCTGAGCGTAGACGTCTTGGTATTTCCATTCGTGGCGACACACGCCTCATGACCGACGAGTTCAGAGACCAGATTTACGATTACCGAATGAGCCATCGAAACTTGACCCAGGAGGTGGTCGGACGACTATTTGGAATCGAGCGCAGCACTGTTTCGAAAGTCGTCAAGCAAGTGAGAGAAAGACGTCAAGCTCAGGGACTTGAGTGATATACACTGCATTGGGGACTTTTCTTTTTCTTTGGTTTGGTGCAATCACGGCGTTGGTTTGGAAACTTTATTGGAGTTTATGGGGCATGGTCTTGGTTATATCTGCTTTTTTTGTTTTGACGGTGTTTGGATTTGCTGCTGGTAAAGGGTCATGGGGTTTTGGTTATATCTGCTTTTAATGTTATGTTTTGTTTTGCTTTTCAAAGTACTCGTAGTTGTAAATTGCAAGCGTGAAGAAAGACGAGGTCGCTAATATAGCGCCAGCGGCGGCGGCGATGGCAGCGACGGCTCGCGGCCGCACCCACGAATGTCCCAACGCGATCTTTCAACTGTGATAAAAACGCCCCCGACTTTGAACGGCAGCGCAGCTTTTCAACGACACCTCAGCGACACTCACTCAATGGCGCGCATCAATCAAATATAGAGATGATGAAAGATGAGGAATACGTATCGCAATACCATCCCGTGCCATGAAGGTAGGTCACGCGGTACCGGCACGTGGAGTTTGTGGGGAAGTTTTGGTGTGTCTTTACGGCCCACGCGGAAAACAAGCCGCGGAAAAGCGACGTTGCGTTCGTGCTTGGCTTTATCGTGCGACAGACTGTTCAGAACACTAATTTAGGCGATTAAATGCCAATTTAACCGATTTGGAAAAGTGATTGATTTGTGAAGCGAAAAGTGATGGGAGTTTGATACATACACGAACTGCAACTTGAAAGTCATTCTTCTTAACATGCTTGCTGATGCGTTTTTTTGCGTATGCTTTGCACGTTTGGTACTACTTACGACAAATTTACTGTGCTAATTTGGGATTATGATGCTCTTAACTAGAAAACTGCAGACCGAGGTGTGTCTATATGAATAACGAAAAAAGTGATAGCACGTGGAGCGTGGGATACCCTGCATCTGACTGAGGCGGCCACGAGCGAACGAATACACATGCAGAATCACACGTTGGATTTTCAGTGACGAACTGCTTTCAGACACATACTTTCCCAGTAGTAAATGCAAACATAATAATTTCATATAGGGACTGATCTCTGGAATTGAGTGACGGATAGTTACTCGAGATTTATAAGCGCGATGTGCGTTCTTTGCTGGATTTTTGCGCGAAAGACTCGTTACGCGCGACTGCTTCGCTTCACGACTTACTCAATGAAAATGGAACTCAGTGTTGATACCGCTGATGTCATTTGGATGCTACTTCCACTTTATGACACCCCTCCGACAAAATAACGTCGTCGACGAAACACATCTCAAAGTGGTAACTGGAATATATCACAGTTTCCTCATACGAATAGTTGAAATATATCACAGCTTCCACACTTCCACGTATGCATATACCAATTATGATACCCTCGTGGCATATCCAGACGTGTATAAGAAGACGACGTTTGTCGCCAGTTTGCAGACTTCCTTTCTCCCCGTCTTTCTTCCTCTTTTCACGGCATCCCCAGCTTTCATCACGACTTGCACTTTTGATCACTTACCGACAAACAAATTCAGTCTCTCAAAATGTCTCTTAACTCGGATTTTATCACCGTCGAAGGAGAAACTTTTGACTTCAGCTGGAACCAATTCCCCGGTTTGGAAAACTTCACTGGCATCTTGCCTGAGTACACAGAGACAAACGACGTCGCCAACAATACTGTACCCGAGCAACCTCGCTCTTTGTCCGAAAATGGAAGCAACCTTGCCGACAAGATGTACCTTTCAGACGCACAACCCGCGTCGTCCGCTGCGACCTCACCCGAAATCGGCACACCAGTCTATCTACTGCCTACCATTCCCGTTGAGCAGGAAACACTTGACCAGTTGAGCGGCGATTTCGACTTTGCATCTGCGCAAGAGCTTGTCGACAATCTGATTGGCTTTGAGAGCACTATGCCTCCATCTACCAGCACACAGCTTGTCGACAATCTGATTGGCTTTGAGAGCACTATGCCTCCATCTACCAGCACACAGCCTGAAGTCATTTCTGCCCCGGTGCTGTATACAGTTCAGATGCCGCAAGGCATCCTGCCGGCTGAACAAACGCCGGTTCAACAAGTGCCCAGCAGAAAGCGCAAAGCAAGTGCCATCTCGGAGTACACCATGAGTGTCGAAGAGCTCGAGGCAGAGCGGCAGCGCGAAGGAATCATGATCCGCGTTGGTACGCGTCTCATGACAGACGAGCTCAGATGGCAGGTATACGAATACAGCGTCAGATATGGGAAGCTCCGGACACAAAGAATGATTGGCCAGCTGTTCGATCTGAAGCCATGCACTGTCTCAAAAATTATAAAATCTTTCAAGCAGCAGGAGTTGCAAAGAATGCGCAACTGATGAGTTGGGTTGGGATTACTTTTGTTTGGCGTTTTGTGTTATTTTGGAGTTCAAGGAGGGGGCATATAGTTGGAGTCAACACATATATATCTGCTTTTTTGCATTTGTTTTGCTTCTTTGATTAATGATGTTTTGTTTTTGCTTTCAAAACCATCTGTAGACATAAACCGTAGGACTTGTTTGCGTAGACCAGGTACAACGCGGGGATCCTGTATGAATGTCCCAACACGCGCACTGCTCCACGAAAATTTCGCAATCGTGACCAAAAGCCTCCGGCTTTTCGACGGCGTTGCAGGCATTTTCTCAGCCATTACATTTTTTTGTCATGAGCTCGAGATTGGGTAAGTACGCCTCTTCAAGTTTACGGTGAAGAGTTAAGATGAAGTAGCCGTTGAAAATGACAAAAATAATCACGACGAGGAGCCTTCCGACGGCACCGAAAGGAAAATGAGGTGATCACCAGGCATGTGAAGTTGCGGATGATATCCAGGACGACTTCAATGATCAGTCTACAAAGCATTCCGACGAAGAATCCGATGACGGCTCAAGCGATGATGACGCAGATCAATGTGTCGATGATGATCAGACATTTGGAGAATTTGATGGTCAAGTTCTGGCACCTTCAGCAGTACTGCGAGCTCCTACACGGAAGGAAGCTGCCAAGCTTCGTGGTTCAGCCTATAGTTTGAACTCAAGAACTACGAAGTGGCGACGGGGGCAAGATCAGAAACGGCTGCACGACGCTGCGAGAGCGAAAGGACAGCAGAAGCTAGCGTTTGCTTCAGCTGTACCTCCACCACCAGTCGTGACAACGCAGGAGAAGTCTGAGCGACAAAAAAGGAGAGAGTGTGACGCGCTACTTTCTGATAGAATGAAGTCAGCGCATGCAGATCTCGAAAGCTTTTTGAAATCAGCAAAGCGATGCAAAGTCAGCGAGTACCAACAGCGTCGTGTGATGGCTGTAAAGAAGTTTTCGGAGGAACTGCAAAGGACGCGTAGTATCGATTATCAGTGCACGAAAATGAGGAACCACAGAAACAACTGGCCGATTTACTCGCTAAAGGCTCTATCGAGGAATTGTCTTCACCGTATTCGGCGCCAGTCTTGTTTGTACCTAAACTGGGAGGAAATTTTCGGATGTGTGTTGATTATAGATTGCTCAACCGGGTTACGGTCAAGAATCACTACCCATTACCAGTGATTGACGACTTACTAGCTCAAATTGGTTGCAGTAAGGTTTTCAGCAGAGAAAACGGCTTTTAGCACCAAGTACGTGAATGCATATATGTAACTTGCTGAAGTTTTACGGGTCGTAAAAGGCGTTGCGCGCGATTAGCACACTTCACGACTTACTCAAGGAGAATGAAACTTCGTGCTGATGCCACTCATGTTATTTGGATATTATACTTCCGCTTCATGACACCCCTTGGACAAACTACAGGTCGTCGACAAAACATATCTCAAACAGGTAACTAAAATATATTACAGTTTTCTCATTATATCGCAGTTTCCGCAGTTCCACGTATGTATATACCATTTAGGATACCCTCGTGGCATATCTATACGTGTATAAGAAGACGTCGTTTGTCACTGGTTTGCAGATTTCGTTTCTTTCCAGTTTGCTTTTCATCATCACATAACTTCGAAACTTCATCTGCAAACTAAAAAACAACTCAAACATGTCTCTTCTTAATGTGTTTACTACTCACGAAAGTGGCAACATCCCTGTTTCAACGGACTATTTGGCAGAGCAGACTTACGTTGCCGTATTGACCTACTTGACAAGTTTCTCTTGAATCATAATTTCAGTGCTTATACGTTTGCGACATCTCCAGCCGTCTCGTTTGACACGCTTCCTGACTACAATTCTTAAGTGTCAGCTGCATTCATGCATGTCCACGTTGCAAATTCGTATGCTCAACTTGGCAACGCGGTTATTGAAGTTAGTACATTTTACGTGTCGCCTGCTGACCTACGTTCGAACACCCCCCGAGACGCAGCAGCAGCAGCCACAATTTCAAACTTGGAATGTCTCTGCAAATGATGCCTTTTATGCTGCTTCCGCCCGGCGTCAGAATGACATTGATCGTGCAGACAATTTTGTCACATCGCATACTGGAGGTCCAAATCTTGCCGATACTGAAGAAACGCAGCCGCTGTACGTTTGGGAGGCACCTGCGATCGATGATTCTAGCGCCCAGGGCCAGACTTTTGTTGCAGCGCATGAGACTGCCGTCTTTGAGTCCATTCATACTGCGCAGACTGAGGCCGAGTCGATTCAATCAGCTCTTTTTTTGACTCGGCCGCCGCCTTCTTGCAATTCACATCTGAACACCATATCGAACAACGAACCAGAAGACTCTAACGGCGCTATAGTCGAGTCACTTGAAGTTGAACGCAAGCATCTCGGCATTGTCATTCGTGGCGACACGCGCTTGATGTCCGAGAAACTCAAGGATCAAATCTATGACTACAGAATGAAAAATCGCACTACCAAGACTCAGGATACGGTTTCGAAAGTTGTCAAAGCAGTTGCGGAAAAGAGAAGAAAGAAGCTGTGATTTGCATGTTGCAATAGTGTACAGTGGACTTTCGGCAAGAGTTTGAAGTTTTGTTGTTTTGGAAGGAGTTTGGAGGCATTGTGTCGGGGTGTTCGGGTGATGAGGGGTTTGATTTTTTTGTCTTTCGCAGTTTTCTAGGTGCCGGCTGTTAGTTGTGTTTTGCTTTTGGTTAATGTGATGCTTTGCTTTTTGCTTCTGAAATTGTACGAGCGCAATACGGGAGCACGAGATCTCTAGAGACCAAAGACATCAGTGCGTCAGCACGGATCGCGTCCAGCATCAAGCACTTTTAACGCAAACTGTGATCAAGTGCCCTCTCGTATTCATCAATAGCGCTGCAGCATAAATGCTTCGCTTTTTGAAAAGAATTATTCTGTCATCAATCAAAGTCCAGATATTTGATGCAAGGTGGAAGTGTTGAGCACGTGAAATGTATGGAGTGCGCGAGTTGTGTCTCCACAGCCACGTGCGTTAAATTCAGTACTTGGCTTTACATGTGACGAACTGCTTTCAGGCACGCATTTTAGCACGAGTAACCAAGTTAACATGCAAAATTATGGACATTGTATAGTTCGTAGATGATTTGCGATGCTGAGAGTGACAGATAAGTGATGCAAATTGGATTGATATATGTTTTACATGCGCTTTTCTGCTAAAGTTCTGCATGTAAAGCTGCCCGATTCGCACGCTAAGCACACTCCGTGCTTTGAGCCAAAGAAGGAATGTCGACTTCATGCTTCCACATATTGGCACCCCCTCTAGTTACGAGCCACATTGTCAAAGGGTGTGATACCGCTGAGTGATACCGCTGAGTTGTGCATGCAGTATACGTGCATACGTGTCATACACTATTTTTGATCCTAGCCCTGGTGTAGAACATGTCATCTGTCGTTGGTTTTTCCAAAAAGAGGTCGCATGTCAGCAGCGAAACCAGAACTATATGTTAAAACTGCGTGTCAGCATTTTGTAACTTCTCAACATGGGCCATGAGTTCTGAGAAGTCTCTGCGTTAAACAAAGCTTGATGACGGACAATTGACTTTTGACGCGTCGTAGTTTCTTTAAGCATCAGCAGAATGTTTTGAAGAGAAAAGGGGTTGACGACGTGGACGCGTTTTTGACGCGTGACGCGTAAACACGTGAACTGTGATAGAGGACGGACTGCACTCATTAACGCACTTGACTTTTTTCACTGCCAATCACGCTCTCGCGGCCGAAGCCCCTCGATCGCTCTGTCCGAGCCGCACACGCCGTATGCGGGCTTTTGACTCCGCGAGTATAGGCGTAAACAAAAGTGCGCACAAGTCGCGGATATTGTAAGCGTCTGCTGGCTGGTTTGTCCGAAGCCCGCTCGATCTAGATGCGCGCCACGGGCATCGGCGCAACACATTGTCTGCGAGACAGCGGCCGAGATATCTCAGCAATTATGTATACCCAATTTGAATTGCTCTGTCTATGATCTCATACAGCTCCGCAGTTGGTCCGACTCCGCAGTATCTAGAGGGCGGAGGCGCGATGAAGACTGATTCTTCGACGGAACTACTCTTTTTTTTTTTTTTTTTTCCACCTTTGTGAGACCATTTCTATACGATATGAAGTTATGCAATTGCGCAGAGAATTTAGATCATTATAAACGTTTTTGTCTTTTGCAGTTCTACATGTTATGAGAACTTGGCGAATGCAGCTTAAGGCCGTGATCATTTCCTCATCCTTCGATCCATGAGGATTAGTTCACCCGACTCCGCATCGGCAGAATACCCGAGTCCGAAAGCCGTTTGAGTCCGGCCAGATGGATGATGGACGCAAGCTATAAAGAGCTGCAATTCGGCCAAACAGAATCTTCATAGTGTCGGAATACCAAGCCTCTACTCAACTCACATCGTCTCTGTCGTCATCATGTCCAAAATCTTTGTTGTCAGCGGTACCAACAGAGGTAGGCAGGACCACTCACCGATCCTAATATACGCTAACAAGACCAAGGCATTGGCCTTGCGCTCGTGAAGAAGCTTTCTACGAAGGGCACAGTGATTGCCACTGTGCGCAACAAGTCCCGTCTCGCAGGTTCCGAGCTGGCAAGTATCGAGAATGTCAAGATTGTTGAGCTCGAGGCCGAGAGCATGGAATCGGTTGCTTCTGCTGCAGCTGAGATTGCGACGCTTGCACCCACTGGTATTGATGAACTCTGGAACAACATTGGAATCAGCAGTGGCTGCAAAAGCAATAAGGCCGAGGACATTGAGCCGAATGACGCTGTACGCTTGTTTACTGTCAACGCCCTCGCACCAGTGGTATTCACGACGAAGCTGCTTCCACTTCTTGAAAAGCGCGAGACAAAGAAAATCACGTTCATTTCCACGCTCGCGTCTTCGAATCAATCCACACAGACTCTTAGAGATATCGTGAGGTCGACCGGAATGCTACGTCCCAACTATGGTGCAACCAAGGCTGCTCTCAACAGCTATGCAGGCGTACGTGTGTTTAATGTTCCAGTGCTTTGGACTCGCATTCGCTAACACGTGCAGCTGCTAAGCGTCGAGCTCTATTCACAAGGCTACACCGTCGTTGCAATCCACCCCGGCGTTGTCTACACCGACATGAACCCCCGTAAAGAATTCATTTTCAACGGTAAAAACATCGTCATCTCCACAGACGAGAGTGCGGAACAAATGGTCAGTGTGGTTGAGAAACTTACAGCGCAGGACCCGTTCGTGTTGCATGACACAAACGGCGATCCTTTGCCGTTTTAAGAGATGCGAATGCAATGTGTTCGGCGCTGTGATACTTTGTAGTGCTCGTGTTGATTTATTATTTTTCTTTCATGCTATACAAGTCGATTTTATTTGATGAAACATCTAATAGGAGCGTATATGCTGCAAACATATCTTTGGTTGATGTCTCGCACGGCTTGCTAATCATTGTGGAAATTGTACGATGATGGGCTGCACCACCGAGATTCAGAAGCCCGCCAAAAAATACAACTGTAGATCATTGCAATTTGTATATATTCTCCTTATCAGCAAAACAAACGCACAAACATAAAACACGCAAAACTGGTACAAAAAACATTAAACTAAAGTTGACAACAGAGAAAACGACAACAGTCGCGACGACAACAATGACAACAACAGCGACGATGACGACGACGAAGACGGCAGACAGAGAGATATGGGAAGAACCGAACATGTGTTCGGTCGATGGAGACAAGAAGGAAGGAAGCGTAAAGTCCAAATTAGAAAGATATCCATTCTAAACGCAAAATAAAAGAATAAAAAAACAAGCAAACACATAAAACCAGAGGAGCGCCTCCACCTTTTCAAAGATTACGCATGCATGAAACACTTCGAAAAGGATATGTAAACAATTTGGCCGGGATGAAAAAGGTGAAGGGGAGATTGGGAATGGGAGGAGGAGGAGGAGGAGGAGGAGGAGGAGGAGGAGGGTGAGGAGGGTGAGGGACGATTAATGTATATGTCAAACGGGAAGAATGAGAAAGCGATAAGCGGGATGGTGTCGAGAAGGGCGGGAGCGATGCAATTAGCAGCACTTGCCGGCGGAGGTGGACTTCTGGTTGGCGCCGATGTCGATGTTGTTTGTGGGCTGCGGTTCGGAAGCAAGGTCGACGCGCTGCTTGATTTGCCGGGCGAGGGAGAAGAAGGCCTCGTCGACGTTGATGTTAGACTTGGCGGAAGCCTCGATGAAAGGGATGCCGAGTTCGTTGGCAAGGGCCTTTCCCTGCTCGGTGGAGACGACGCGCTTTTCTTCCCAGTCGCACTTGTTGCCAATAAGCAGCTTGTTGACGCCCTCGGAGGCGTGCTCTGCGACGTTCTGGAACCAGTTGCGGATGTTGGCAAAGGACTTTTCGTCGGTGACGTCGTAGACGAGAAGAATGCCCATTGCGCCGCGGTAGTAAGCGGTGGTGATTGTCCGGAAGCGCTCCTGGCCGGCTGTGTCCCAGATCTGCATTTTAATGCGCTTGCCGTCGAGATCGATGGTGCGGATTTTGAAGTCAATGCCGATGGTGGTGATGAAGGAGGGCGTGAAGGAGTCCTCGCTGAAGCGCAGGAGGAGGCAAGACTTGCCGACGCCTGTGGAGATGGGATTGTCAGTCGGCGGGGGAGTGGGGAGGGGGTAGGGGAGGGGGGCTGCTGCTGCCGCTGGCGGCCGCTGGAGGCACTGCCGGCGCCAACGGAGCCAGCGAAGCGCAGAGAACAGAGATACTCACCGGAGTCGCCGATCAGCAGGAGCTTGATGAGGATGTCGTAATTCCGGGAGCTGGCCATTGTTTACTGGACGGGAGTGCGAGCGAGACAGAGAGACGCGGCGGCGCGGAAGGCGAAGGGATCGGGCGGCAGTGAGAGTGCAGGGCGGGCGGGAAAGGCAGGGGCGGCGGCGCGCGGGAGGGCGGCGATGGGCTTGCAGACAGAGGGGTTTGTAGACGGCGGAGCGAGCGCAGCGGGCGAGGACGAGAGAAGCGATCCGGAGACGGGAGACGGGAGACGGGGCGGAGGAGACGCTGGAGCTTTGGAGCTTTGGAGCTTTGGAGCTTTGGAGCAGCGGGCGGGAACGCGGGACGGTGGCGGCGGCCTACATAGAAGAGACGCGCAGCTCATATGTATGCGCAGCTGCCCAGGGCTAGGGCGCGTCATGTGATATTACCAACTAAAGCACCGATATCATTACACAGTATACAGACAAACCAGCCTATGCACAAACAAAATAAGAAATGAAAACAGAGACAAAAACAAAAACAAAACTAGAAAATAAAAAGTATAGTAGCAACAGGGAGCAAAAAACACAAGTGAAACTCTGCGACGCAAGTACGGCCGCGCTTCAGCCATCCTGCTGCATGGGCTCGGACGCCGACGCGGACGCGGACGCAGACGCGGACGCGGACGACGCCGTGGTGGGAAACGACACCGTCGACGACGACGTCGGCGTGCTCGATCTATGGAATTGGGCCTGTGGCTGCTGCACATGCTGCATCTGTTCTCGTGCTCGCTGTGGTTGTGGTTGTTGTGGCAGAGACGGCGCCGTCGGAATCGTCGACGCCTGTTGGTGAGCAGGGTTCTGCACCTCGCGGTCCCAGAATTGCAGCAGCAGATCTCCGTACCGCTGGAGCTCCTCTAGAGGCACTGCAAGTCGGAAGTCGCATAGAACCAGAAACTGTAACTCGAGGTAGTTGAGTTCCTCCAGCGGAAGACCGCCAACCTAACATCTGTCAGAACACTTGCCCGCACACAATACTCAGTGCACACTGCTCTCACTCACCTTTGCGTATCGCGAGTTCTTGTAGAATACGTCCGAGAAGAACTTGCTAGCAACCGTGACACCAGCCATGACCAATCTGTGTATATTGAAGCTGTCCATCACAAACACATCGTTCGGCTGCCGAGGCGTCGCGACCGGCGGCGGCACAGGCGACCCCGGGACCGGCCCCTCAATTGCCAGTCCGGTTGTTGGATCGATTGCAGCGTGTGGTTGCGCATAGACAGTCACGGGGTCTGTCGATGCCGAAGCCGATGCCGATGCAATGTCCGCCGTGCTTTCTGGAGTCGGCGGACTGTGGTGCTGTTGCTGTGCCATCGCGGTTTGCGACTCGTTTGGATCTGGGGCGTTTGCGCGCTTTGATATACGGTCGAAATACACTAGCAGCGAGAGAAACACCTCGTTCGTGGCCGGGCAGTATTTGAGGATGCGCATGAGGTATGCATGGAGCGAGATGGACGGCACATTGCGGCCGTGGAATGCCAGCACTGATGGCGCAATTCCGCGCACGCGCGAGTCGCCTGGATGAGGATGGTGGTGCGGGTGCTGTCCGTGTGGATTTCGTGCAGTGTATAGAGCGTCGTTGGCCTCGATGATGCGCTGCAGCAGGGCGGAGATCATGGCGAGCACGTCGGCGACGGGGTGGTTGAGGATGTCGAGGTGTACTGTGGGAGCGGGGGTCTGTGGAGCCGGTGACGGGGAGGAGGACAAGGTCCACTGCTGCGGAGTCGGGTTGTGGTGTTCATGCTGTGCAAGCTGAGGCTGAGGGAGCTGTTGCTGCTGGAGCTGGAGCTGTTGCTGTTGCTGTGGGTGTCGGTTCTGTGGGTGTTGCTGGTGCGAGGGTTGCTGCTGCTGCTGCTGCTGCTGCTGCAGTTGCAGCTGTGGGTTCTGCTGATACGCATGCTGCTGCTGCTGCTGGTGTGGCGAGCTGGAGAGACGGTGAGCGTCGTAGAGCGCGGCGGAGGGCGTCGAGTGGGAGTGGACGGCGGTGGGGGCGGGGTCGGCCATTGTCGCGCCGGACGCGGCAGAGCGCGGCGGAGCGCGGCAGACGGCGGAGAGGGCTGGCGGCGGCCGTCTACAGGCGCGCAGCGGGCGCGGTGGCGGGGGCAGCCATTGGTGGCGGAAGCGGGGCGGGGCGGAGGTGGAAGGGCTGAGGACAGGTACAAGGTACAAAGTACGAGTGGTGAAGGAGTCGCGCGGACGGGGCCTCGAGGAGGAGCGAAGCGCGCGGCGCAGACCGGGCAGAAAAAAAAAAAAAAAACAAGGGCAGAAACACGCGCAGCACCACGGACTCGAACCTGCGATCGGCGCAAAAAGGGAAGACGCGCGCGGAGTGGTCGAGTGGTCGTGAAGCTCGCGAGTCGGACGAGTCTCTGGTTCGCGTTTCCCGCGTCCCGCAGCCCGTCCCGCTGAGCCCGCAGAGCCCGCAGAGCCCGCCCAGCGTGCATCGCGACCGACGCGCTGTCGGCGGCTACAAACGCCTTGCTTGCTTTCGCCAAAACATGATTCGCGCGCATCCAAAACGTGGGTCCGCACGCTCCCCTGGTTGGGCGGCTCGTGCTGCCCGTCCGGACCCGCGCCGCTCCGCCCGGACCCTCTCCGTCTTCGCGGACCCGGCCCTCCACATTCGGCAGTGCCTGATATCGCCACGATACTGTACAGCATATGTAGAATTATATAAGTCCTCTCCAATGTTCAATTCGTCCAAAACGCTACAAAACTTCTGCTGTATAAAACCACACATATGCATCTTGTATCTCTCGTATCTCCTCCGCCGCCTACGTCAAAAACACCGCCAGCAGCACCACAATCAGAATCACAACAAGCACAAGCAGCAGGCAGCACGACTTGTTGCGCGAGCTCTTCTGGTACCGCGACGCCTTCGTCAGCTCCGCCGACGCCTGCTGCGTATTCTCCGCCACGCTCGTGATGTTCGACTCGATGTTGTCAATCACCACGCCCTGCTCATTCACCATCGTTCCCAGGTCCCGGAAAATCTCATTCAACTCCGTGATGCCCTGCTCGATTCCCTGGATCTCCAGCTCCCGCTCCGCAATCAGCGAGTTCTGAAACGCAATTTCGTCCTGTGACACAATGTCCAGTGTCTGTTGCTGCTGCTGCTGTGTCTGCCGCTGCGCCTGCATTTGCGCCGCCCGACCGCTCGACGCAGGTAACTGCTCTTGAACCTGCTGCTGCTGCTGCTGCTGCTGGTACTCATACTCCATCTCCGCACCCGGATCCAGCAGCTGAGCAGACCCAGGCACATGTGACTTGGCCGCCACGACGTACTGACGCTGCTTCTCTGCAGACAGTCGCTGCACGCTCTGGAAGTCAGCCAGCAGCGACGTGAACTCTCGCGCCAGTTTCTGCTGCGTAAATCTCTGCGATGGCTACACACCGGGGAACCAAATAAGAACACACATCAGCACAACCGTCTTTCTCACCTCTCAATGAGATAAACAGAAGAAAAAAAAAGAAACTCACCGTAACATCCGTCCATGACTGCAACCGCTTGACGTCATCGCCCAGCTCCTTGCACAATTCCCGAGTATCATCCGTCAATGCCGACACCCGTTCCCGCACCTCATGAGAATCTCTGCGAGTACCAAATGAACTCAGTTGCCGATGTAGCGTCGAGATGTTGCTTGTCAACGTAAACAACTGGTTCGACATGCGGTTCGCCAGTGTATCGAACTCTGGCGAATCCGAAAAGCCCCCGCCGTTGCTGCCCACCGGGCCCGACGACCGTGCATTCAAAAATGACATTTTTATCGACTGTGTTATGAAAAAATGAGATTATATACCGAAACTCGCTGGAAATGCGCAATGCCGATGGAGACGATCGTTGTGTTGCTGCAGCCTTGCCACAATCCAATTCCCATTTCATCAGTTTCCCCATCTCGGCGGCCGGCGTAAGTAAATAAAACAGTCAGGGTAACCGTTACCCGGAACTGTCGATAGTCCCACTCTTAACTCCAGATATGTGCTTTATGTATACCGATCGATTTCTTCGCCTGCTGTCTTTTCTTGGGTCCGTTCGGTAACCTGTAATTCTTCAGTTGCTCGCTCAGTCAATATAGATTTCAGCGAGGCGGAGGACTATGACATTACCTCATGCTGGTGTTTGTTTATGATTGAAATGACATCTTATAGAGGCCCGTCGAGTAGTTTACTCTATATCCGAGTTTGCTGAAAATTCGAATCGAGCGATCTGATCAACATCTATTGAAATTACAGAAGAACAAAAGAGTAAAACACTTCGACTACTCAATAAAGCAGGAGGTGAATACAGTCAAGACGCGACGCGCTCGCAATCGATCAAATCAGACCCAGACTCGCCATCTCAACAGCTTACTCACGAGCAAACTGAGAGCATTCAGAGTCGTCTTCATATTTTCGATTCTTTATCGTGGCACATCCCAAAATGTTCTTGTCCGACCCGATAGGGCTTCGATAGGGCTGTCGATGAGCCAGCTGAGTTACTTCCACTTTCGTCGCTGCATATACCTCGAGCAAATGATGTCTGCCCTGGTCGCTGTTTTCTGTAGAATCTAAAGAGCCTCTGTAGCATGTATATCCATATAGTTATGAATCGTGAAGCTGTCCGTGATGCTCAACTGCCTCGTGCACGTCTTGACGACGAACTTACTAGCTAGGGTCGCTTCACGGGCACGCCGCACTCTACACTCAAGTCTCAGAAGGACCCCTCGACAGTGGGCATGATATATACATAGGGTTGGAGCGTTCGAACAAAGCACACAAAGTGCGGGACGAGCGCGGGGCGGGGTCGTTGAATCAAGGGACGCGATGACTCGAGATCAGCCTCCGGCGGCGTCGGCGGATTGCGCTTTCAAGCCGCAGTCAAGCGAACCTTATCTCCAAACTCAATCCGTATCTCGAACACCGCGCCGCGCACAATCCAACTGCGCAGGCCATCACGACCGCAACCTTTCGGGCTCCTCCAGACTTCTCTCCTCCTTTGTCTCCTCGCCAGCATCAAACTCCATCCTCTTGTTTGTCAAAATGTCCGGCGTCGCTATCCATAAATACTCCACCGCTCACCCGGGCGATGTCTCGCCTTTGAAGCTCCTCCCCGAGTCCACCAAGCCCGGCGACCTCGTCGCCGTCATCGGCAAGACTGAAGGCAACGGATGTGTCAACGACTTCTCCCGCATGCTTTCCTCCACCGTCTGGGACCCCCTTCTTGAGGAGTCCAAGGGCATCTCTGTCTTCTCTGGCGGTACCGAGGGTGTTCTCTCGCCCCACGTCTCGCTCGTCGTCAAAGAGCCGGATTACGTCGATGCTGATGGCAAGAAGCTGTACGATGAAGGTCTTGTCGTGAAGGTCGGCGGCACCCGCGACTTTGAGCCGTGGGAGATGGGTACCGACATCCAAGCCAAAGTCACTGCCGAAACCGTGAAGCAGCTCATGGAGGAGCTCGAGGTCTCCTCTGACGACGTTCACATGGTTCTCGTCAAGTGCCCGCTGTTAACCACCGCAAAGGTCGTCGCATCGGCCAAGCCTTGTATCACCACTGACACTTACAAGTCGATGGGCTACTCGCGTCTTGCCACCGCTGTTGGAATTGCGTATGCGCTTGGTGAGGTCACCGAGGAGGGTATCGCTGATGCTTTGGCCTCGTATGGCGAGCGCGGATGGTCGTCTCGTGCGTCGTGCTCGTCTGGTGTCGAGCTTGAGAACTGCCACGTTGTTGTTCTTGCGTCTTCAAAGAAGGCGTCAAACCCCTACCGTGCCGTTCACGGATACATGGCCGACGCTATTGATCTCAAATCTCTTCTCGACATGACCTCTGCGATCCCGGAGGGCGCTGAGCGCGTGCAGATCTACGTCAAGGCCGAGCCTTCAACTGATGGTGTCGTTCGTGGAAAGAGACATACCATGATGACCGACTCTGATATCCAGGGAACTCGCCACGCTCGTGCTGCGGTTGGTGGTCTCGTTGCGGGTGTCTGGGGTGAGACTGATGTGTATGTCTCCGGCGGTGCTGAGGGCCAGGGTCCCATGGGCGGTGGCAGTGTTTGCGTCGTGTACAAAGTGTAAATGTAGATAAGCTCTGTTTTGTCATAGATAATCATGTCATGTTTTGGTACTTTGTACTGTAACGGTGTAGACGTCCTTCCGATGGCCGGTTGTCGGGCGCGATGAAGCCCGCAATGAGCGTGCGGCTGAGTCGGCATCCACGGTACGGTAAACTCGTAATTTTTTTCGAATTCGACAGATCTGATGCACATTTACGAATCATTCACTCCCGAGAAAAAAGGAATCTCGACCGCTGACGAGAGTCTGGGTCATCTTTTCTTGAGATAAAGACTTACGCAAGATGTTGCTCAGCAGGATACGAAGCGCTGCGGTGCGCGACAGCCGACTACTTTCTGCTGTTTCCGGAACACGGAAACTGAGTAGTACTTCGCCGCGGCTGTCGAGTGATAATGTACGTATTCGCCACTATCTCTGAACGTAGAGCTTACTGACAACCATTATTTTTTGCTTTTATCAGAGCCCTTCATCTTTGTTTAAATTGACAACACTGCCAAATGGACTTCGTGTTGCAACAGATGGCGTCCCGGGCCACTTCTCTGCATTGGGGTTGTACGTCGACGCGGGGTCGCGGTACGAGGATCCGTCGCTGACGGGATTGAGCCATATGATGGATCGGCTTGCTTTTCAAGTGAGTTTTGCCTGGCGTTTTAAAAATTGAGCTTTTGTGCTAATAATGATAGAGTATGAAGGGTATCAGTGCAGAGGATATGGAGGCGCGATTAGGATCTTTGGGTGGCCGATATATGTGCGTATCGTCCCGCGAGTCAATTATTTATCAAGCATCTGTATTCAACCACGATGTCCCGGCAATGTTTGAGCTACTCAGTGCTACAGTTCGGTGGCCGCAGATTTTGCCAGCCGAGGTAGAGATGCAGAAAGAAGTCGCAGCGTATGAGATTGCAGAGATCACGCAAAAACCAGAGTTGATTCTCCCGGAATTACTACACACGGCCGCATACAAGGACAACACACTCGGCCTGCCACTTCTATGCCCTGAGGAGAGATTAATGTTCATAACGCGAGACGACGTGCTTCGTTATCGCGAAAAGTTCTACTCTCCCGAACGAATTGTTGCGGCATTTGTTGGTGTCGACCACGACACCGCTGTCTCGCTTGCGAAGCAGCAGTTTGGCGATATGGAAGTTTCACCTCACTCGTTTACCAAGTCTGGTCCACCAGAGGTCGCAAAGTACACTGGTGGTATGCTGGACTTGGGTGAAATGCCGGTACAGCATGTGCCAAACCAGCCAGAACTTGTGCATATAATGATTGCTTTCGAAGGTCTTTCGATTAACGACCCTGATATCTACGCTCTTGCGACATTGCAAACTTTGTTGGGCGGTGGCGGCTCGTTTTCAGCTGGTGGACCTGGAAAGGGAATGTATTCGCGACTGTACACAAATGTGTTGAACCGTTACGGATTTTTTGAAAACTGTATGGCCTTCAACCATTCATACACCGACTCTGGCCTGTTCGGTGTGTCTGCTGCATGCTTGCCATCGCATGCGTCACTTGCTGTCCCCGTAATTTGCGCTCAGCTGTCATACTGCATGTCTGAGTTTTCTGGTGGTCTCACCAAAGCAGAGGTTTCCCGTGCGAAGAACCAGTTGCGATCAAGTCTACTTATGAATCTGGAGTCAAAAATGGTCGAGCTCGAGGATGTCGGTCGACAAGTACAAGTTGCTGAAGGAAGCAAACGAGTTCCTGTTGACGAGATGTGTGAAAAAATCGACGCGCTGACGCTACGGGATATCAAAAATGTCGCAAAAAGAGTGTTGAAAGGAAATGTTCGGAACCCGGGAACTCAGTCTGGAAAGCCCACTGTGGTTGTTGCGGGACGGCCGGGAGTGTTTGGCGACGTTATGGGAGAGATGAAGAAGTATGGGCTGGGCGCGTAGAGAGTAGAAGTAAAGCTCGACTCACACAATGTACATTTTTTTTTTCTTGATAACTCAGGAAGGTGGGGAGTAAGATGGTGGGAAAGAACTAATTAGTTTTTATATTTCAAATTCCTATTTAGACCTTCGATTTTATTTTTCACTCGTCCAAGCATTGCAAAACCAGATTGGTCTTTTGTTGCTCATATTGTACAGATTGAGTTGTTCACGATCTGCTGAGGATGATGTCCTTGAACTCAGGCTTCAGCGAGGCGCCGCCAACGAGGTAACCGTCAATGTCAGGGCAGTCGTTGAAAGTCTTTGCGTTCTTGCCATTCACGGACCCGCCGTAAAGGATGAGAACTTTGCTCGCAGCCTCCTCACCAATCTTCTCGGCGAGGTGCTTGCGGATCTCAGAGTGAGTGAACTGAGCCTGTTTTGAAGTAAGCAAGTGATTGATAAAAAGTAAGCAAACGATGAAACATACATCTTCGGGGGTTGCGGCAAGACCAGTGCCGATAGCCCAGACAGGCTCGTAAGCAACAACGACCTTGGACCAGTCCTTGACTTTCTCGTAGACGGCGTCAATCTGACGGTTGCAGACCTCGAGGGTCTGGCCCGACTCACGCTCCTCGAGGAGCTCGCCGATGCAGAGGATGACGCCGAGACCGTGCTCAAGAGCGTGCTCGGTCTTCTCGGCAATGAGCTCATCGCTCTCCTTGATGATCGTACGGCGCTCAGAGTGGCCGATGATCACCCAGGTCGCACCGACGTCCTTAATCTGCGGGGCCCTATGAATGCGGTGGTGTTAATCAGTGTAGACTCGTGACGGTGAAAGCAGGTGAAAGCCTGTGGTTGTACGTACCCGATCTCACCGGTGTAGGCACCGCTGCTCTTAGGGAACGCGTTCTGTGCAGCAAGCTCGATCTGCTTGTTCGTGAGGTTTTCACAGGCCCAGTGAAGGTAAAGCGAGGGTGGAGCAATGACGACCTCTACGCAAGGAACAAAAAATATGGGTTAGTTAGAGGACGCGTGAGCTGTGTAGGGGCGCAGCCAGCCGACCCGAATGAACCCGAGGCTGCTGACGCAAATAAAGAAAGCAACACGTACCAACACCGGCTGGGACTTCAACAGAGTTGAGCTCGTCAACAATCGCCTTGATGGAGGCCTTGGAGCCGTTCATCTTGAAGTTGCCGCCAACGAAGAAAGTACGAGGAGATGCGACCTGGATCGCGGCGCGCGAATGTTAGCAAAGTTTCGTGCGCCTCATGTGTAGCGCAAAATACAGAACACGCTGCAATCGCGGCGATTTTAAAATAGGGGCTTTAATCTTGAGCAAAACTCACCATTTTGAAGCGTTATTTAGGTGGTAAAGTGGAAAAAGTGGGGGTGGTGAAGAGGGAAGGGAAAGAGTTCAAAAGAACGGACGAATGGATCTCACGAAGGGGAGATCTTGGATGCGGCACCGTCCAGCGTCCAGCGTCCGGTGCGCAGGCATAAACTTTTTTCCGACCAATATTTGGCTTCCGAAGTCAGTGCGGCTGAGCGGCACCGCGATCGAGTCAACATCAAGCTTCTGGTAAGAATCAGGGAACCACCAACGTTCATATGTAGCATTCATTAAGCGGGCACTCATTTATCAACAAAAGACTTCTGGTCGGTAAAGGAATTCCAGAGGTATGGGCTTGTGGCATATATGGTTTTACGGCACGGACTGTGAGACTCCGAGTCGGAAATCAAAAAATTAAAGACACATGAGGAGCGGTTATTGCGTAATGCAAAAGTTCTCAACAACGCGAAGCAGTAACCCACGAGGTTCTAAATCTTCACCGGTCCTAGATGAAACTTTGTTAATTAGCATCTTGAGGCAGATGAGGAGGTTAATTGAGTGTTTTTGACATTTCCTAAGTGGTGTGAATGAACTTTTTCTCGACCATTCAAGTACTTCGACGAGTTTTAAATCCTGGACCATGATTACGCGACTGGACTACAAGTTTCAATCATATGCCTGAGGTGCCTCCAACAGAGCCTGTGTGTATTTTGCATCACCCAAATTTGGATCCTGCGAATCTTTCACAAAGGATTCATTGAGGCAATCGTAGAGGATGCCTTCGACGATGTAAAACTTTGATGATTGACCGCCCAAGAACATGAGCTCGGACTCAGGTCATCAATGAAGCATCGTCCTCAATGAACTATTGTGATCAATTGAACACACGCAGGTGTCTCGAGTGATGCACTGATTTTATTCGATTTACGCGTGACCACTGAACAATGAGAGAATCGGCGTCACTCGACTTCAACGCCGTCATCAACAAGAATGCGACGCACTTCTTCGTTTTCTAGTGGATCTGGTTTTTGCAAAAAAAAAATGGCCAGTTGTTAAAACTTCGTCCAGCAGCAGGAATCATTTAAAGATCTTTTCAGAGATTTCTCGTTTAAATCGGTACGTTGAATTGCTGCACGACGCATACTTGGAAGAGCAGCAGGCGATGACCATTATGCGCGAGCTACCACATTGTTTGGAGAATTTTTTAAGATATTTTCAGCGAGGAGCAAAAGACACAGTCTTTTTATTAAGATCTGAAATACGTTTACTTGTATAGTCTGTGATTTTATTTACGCTCTTGAACGTAAAATTATCATTGTTTTATCCTTTGCAGACACATCCCAACCTGCAACCCGAAGCCCGACCTTGATCTACGCAGTTTTCATATAGCAATTCAACTTCACCAACGCAACATGCCTGCAGTATATTAATTACTTTCCTCGCATAGAGTGGAATCTCTCTAACGGACCAAGACGGCGCACTTGTATGCACATCTAACTAAACCTGACTGAGTGTACGGGCCAAAACTTGTTGTATTTCACTTACACGCAGCCTCTTTGTCACGCAGCCTCTTTGTTACAGTCGGCTGCTAGCTTCCAGCCTCGCCTAATGACCACCCGTGGAGACGAAGCTTCACTAAACGATCCAGCTCAGTGGAACCATCCTCCCGTACGCCATGTTCCTCCATATCTCGTAGAATTGTCTCAATATAATCTCCTGCCGCAGATAGGTGGAGAATATGGGCAACGGCGCTATGGATGGCGAGTAGTCGAGGCGAAGGAGGATCTATGGCTCGGTTCTCCGTGAGGTAAAGTGTCCGAGTCACAGGGAGACGACCTTGTAAAATTACTGGGGGAAGGAAAGTCTTCACCTGGTATGTGTGCGGTTGCTGGTTCTCAACCGGTTCAAAAAATATCTTGAAGTCGCCAAAAAGGAGATGCAGAGTGTGATCGAGGGTGAGAGCATTGCTTGGTCGGTCAATGTTGGCTCCTTCAATTAGATATACAATCCCATTATCGAGCATGTTCAAAATTGCCAATGCAGCTTCCTTAGAAGAGTTCTAAAGCAAAGGGAACTGTTAGCAAGGCAAACCTTGATCAAGGAGAGCATACAAGCTGCAAACTAGCATTGACACGAGTCAGTGAATGTGGGAGAATATGAGCTACTTCCAGAGCTTCAAATGACGCCCCATGCAATGGGGCCTCATCGTCATCTACAGCTTTGTCACCCTGATTTGCCAAGCGTTTGGCGGCCTCATCAATGTCAAAGCTACGCGATATGACACAACGATGGTGGTCACGGACAAGACAGGCACCTCTAAGAGCCGACACGCGTTCTGGTGTGCCGGCAAAGTCTTGCAATCCTCCCTGGATTTGGATCGCGGAGTGATATTCAGGTGAGGGCTGGGGAGTCTTCTTGGTTGATGCTTTCACTAGGAGACGAGAAAACTTGGTTATCAACAGCAAACGAGGATAAAAAGTGAGTGCTTACAGGGCAGAAAAAAAATTTCGAGCAGGTATTCCGCGTAGATAAAAAATGAGGTGCGAAGAGCTGTTGAGGTCTCGGTATTGCCGAAGTCAATGTCCTCTTCACCATCCAGGGACATATTCATAGACTGAAAGAATGCGCGCAGAAAATTGCCCTTAGACTCCTCAGACCGAGCATATTCGTAGGTGAGACGTACAAGCTTAACACGATCATATTGATGGTTGCTATTTAAACTACTGGGAGAAGCTTCGAAGTAGCTGACTATTTGGTAGAATCGTCGTCTAGCCTGGAGATACTGATCTCGGTCCATTGGCAGCTCCGTGGCAAAGTCGATAATTTCTTCGTTCGGCGTCGATGGCGTGTGCTCGATTACTCAAGCATCCGTGTGGACCGTACTCCGGTCCGGCGATGTCGGCGTGCGTTTCTCATTACTTGTCCTAATGCAGAATTCATATTGAATTTCGGAGGGCTTTCTCCGCTCCGTCGCTATGAGTCAGGCTTCATAGGGTACGGGCCGGGAGCCTCCCAGGCATTATTCTAGGGACTGAGAAATCGGACTGTCGCCCACTTGTGCCATACACAGCATCAAGCAAGTAATATGAATATATTCTAGTCAAATATACTCTTCTAATTCTAGCCATGAGTAGTTTAGAAAGAATTAATTAACATTACATTATATTCACTAAATATGTACATAAAACAGGCGCATCTGCAGCGCTCTTAACATCGCGCTCAACGCGCCGCGGCTGTTGAGAATAATTCATAAACTATGTACAATCACACACTGTATGTTAGCGACGTGCAATCCATCGCTATTCATCGAGAGTTCAGCGACAGCATCTTTGCTGCGCGGAATCTTTCATTCTGCACATAGTATCCTCCGCTCATCACATGCCTCAACCCCATGACGCGAGAACGCCTTTCTGCCAAATATTTTGACGTTTGTTGCTTGCTCGAATGCTGGATCTCATTCCGAAAAATGGAATTCATCGATTCCTCTGCCAGGTCAGTGATGTTTGAGTATTTTTTCGATGCAAACTTACGCGTTTCTGTCATGTATGACGATACGGGTCCGAACCGCCGAACGTAAAAGGGGACATGCCACAACAGGTGTAGCTTGTTCTTCTTTTCCAAACTGTCCGGATCCACCTGGGCGACGAGATCAAGAAACCCAGTCAGGCATGTACGATACTTCATTTCCCATGCCTGCACGTCATGGATTTCATGAACATAGGTAAGCTGTACCAACCTAAGCAATGTTAATTGGAGTCTGCAAGAGGAATCATCAGGATCGGTGTGTACCGGGCGAGAGCGACAATCAGCTGCAGAAGCAGCGGACCAGTGACAGAGACCATTTTGGGCGTACCGAACAGAGCAGGTCCAATCTGACACAGGACTTTGAAGTCCTTCCCAACAAATGAGCCCATCCACAAGAAGTTCGTCGTTTCCAAAGCATGGCTGAATCCGTCCCAGCTGGCGTTAGTTAGTTTAAACACTAATGCAATGTTCTAGTAACCATAGTAACCATACTTAAGCGATGCCGCGACAGCCGACAAATATGACCTTCGCCGGGTGAACGAGGCATTACTTTCTTTGAACTCTTTCCCGAGCAAGTCACGGTAAACGTATTTCACGCAACCCAAGAACAAACTATGTTGAGTTGAGTTGAGTTTTTATTAACGCCAATGCGGCGAGCGCAGAGACTGAGGAATCGACGCCAAATCCTGCACCAGATCAAGATGCAAACGAGGAATCAACACCAGATCAAGACGCGCCAGACACAGACAGCACGGGATCCAATTTTGTGAATGCGACAATGACCTCCTTTGCTTCTCTTCATACAGCAGCTGAAGCACTGGATCGCAGAGCTGTGACACGCTGGCTGGATGCAGCAGAGGTGGAAGCCAGTGGAGCCAGTGGAGCCAGTGGATCGCATGAGCTGAGGCTCGTCAGCGCGACATTGGACTCGTTTGCATCTCTCGTGATGGCTCAGGAAGCACTGGATCGCAAGTCTGTGTCGCGCTGGATGGATGACGCTGAGGTTGCAGTTGGTGGACCAGGCAGGCGCCGTCGCCAGCGCAGAGCTACGCGAGGCAGGGACTTGCCGGTGGTTACGGAGGACACTACGCAGGGCAGCCTGGTACGGAGCGGGTCGCAAGACTCTTTGACGTCGTTCTGTACAGCGCAGGAGTCGCTTGATGGCGATTCAGCGACTTGAAATGGAGGCAAAGTGTATAATTTAGCTACAAATGAATGATTGTATTGATTGTACCGACATGGAGGAGCATTGAGTCCAACCAGAACCACAACCAGAACCTTGAGCATGACCACCTGGAGGAGCATTGAGTCCAACCAGAACCAGAACCAGAACCAGAACCAGCGCTTTTGAGTGTAGAATGAGTCGTTGAAGAGTGTGTGGCTGCGATGAGCTGAGGGCGCGTTGCAGGCTCGAAAATCGAAGCCCTATCAAAGGGTGGCGAGAACGATGCGCAGGAGTGCGCCAAGTAGACTGTAGAATTTAGTTAGATCGCGCAATCAAGTCCAGGTGTGTACTTCGAAGAAATGCACGTTGTTGCGGCCTGATGCACAGTGCTGAGGTGCCAGGTTGCCGTCGGTTGGTTGAAAGGCTGGCGAGTGACGACAAGACGGGGGTTTGAGGCGGCATTTTCTGAGCGACGCAGTTAGCTTTTTGAATGTGGACAAGAACGAATGTGGTGAGCGTTCAACGACGATCACGGTGTAGCTTACCGATGTGAACCGATGTGATGGACGATGCTGGATGGATGATTGATTGGGCGTTGAAGTTGCGGGGGTGCAGAGTGAAAATTTGCAGATTTGGGATGCGCAGGAGCCGAGCCGCACGGGACTCACTGGAGAGCGCCCTCCTTTACGAGCGATGTAGGACACGCTAAAAGATAGCTACAGATATGTTTTTGATGTCGCTTTAAAGCTCACGATTAGCTGAACATAAAATTGTTTTCAGCGACTCTGTAGCCCTCTGTAGCGCTGGTGGAAAGGAGGTGAACACTGCCATTTAGCCAAGGGCGCGCCCACTGCTGGGAGTTTGCTGGGAGTTTGGACTTGTAGGAAATCTGGCTCTTCTTGACCACCTCCATTCTCACATCCACCATCACCACACCTTCCACATACCACCTCCATTATCACACCCACTATCACCACAACTTCCACAACTCGCCAACGCCTTCAGTTCAAACATGGTCCGTCCTAGCAAAAGATCTCTTGCGCTTCGCCAAGCTTCTGAATCAGCAGCAGCGACACGGAGATCAGCATCCGCATCTCAAAACAGCCAAGCATCTTCCAACTCCTCCTTTGTGACCGCGCCTGAAGTCTTGACGCCAAGCCTTGATGTCGAACTCGACTCCCAAGCCACGACAAACACTTATGTGACCGCGTTGTCCCAAGCCAGCGCACCTGAGTTG
>JANIWG010000051.1:0-83679 GCA_030705025.1 Myxozyma udenii
CCCCCCCCCCCCCCCCCCCCCCCCCCCCCCCCCCCCCCCCCCCCCCCCCCCTTTTACCGTTTTCCATCGTTGCCAAAAACTTCTGCGTGAATCGTTTTGTTTTTCTGTTGCGTTGCGTTGCTTTGTTTGATTAGTTAGTTACGTTGTAATTTGTGACTTTACTGTTGATGAGTTTTAGATGATGCAAAACACATATGTACAAGATTTTAACAGAGTTATTTTATAAAATACATAGTTATGTGCCAACTTTGAAAGTAAAAACTTCGTATTTACAAAAAACTACATACGATAATCGAAAAAAAGGATAGACAGACAGACAGACAGACAGACAGAGAGTAGAAGCGGAACCACCAAAATGCAACAGATGAAGAACAGACCGAACGAATACATTTGATTCGTAACACGAGCTTTTTTTTTTTTTTTTTTTTTTTTCTCTTCTTTTTTTTCAAGTAACAAAAGTGAAATCATAACCCACGAGCTTTTGCTCTTCGAATTTCTCTCCGAATAGCCTCGACATCGAATAACACTTCATCATCCAACGGTTCACCATTCGCATTAACTCTTGGTTGATACTGATAATGATATTCACCAGGTCGAAAAGTCGATGGATCCCATTGACTTGATGACGACGACGACGACGACGATGAAGCGGTTTGTTGCTGTTGACTTGCTTCCGCATACATGTCCCACCATTCTTCCTTATTCTTCGGCTTGAGCCATTTGGAAAATATACCCTTCTTCTTGGCTTTCTTCACTCGCTCGGCTTCAGCTTCCATTTGTTTTCGCGCGTCTTCAAACTCGGCAATCAATTCGCGTTGACGCTCACGATGCAAATCCGGATCCTTCAAATCATGTTAGCTCGTCATAGCAGAAGATCATAGCAGAAGAAAGAAATCAACACATACCGGATCCTCTATTTCTGTAAACTCTTCACTCACAACCTCCCATCCGCACGCAGCAAGCAACCGCGGCATCGCCTCACGATATCCCATATGTCCATCAACCATACTTGTGCAATCCATATTTTCAATTCCATGGATCCCCTCAATCGGCGCCAATCCCGCAATTCTACCTAATCCACCACTAGTTGCGCGGAAAAGATATCCCAGAATCCAATCTTGACGCGAGAATCCATTCACAAAACGACCCGAAACCATGCTTGATGACATCACCATCATATCCCGCTTCGCAACAACTGGACATCCAAATATAAATACATTTTGCACAAGGCCTGTCGCATTACGCTTTGCGAGCTCGTTCAAACATGATATAATCACACGTGCACCGAGTGAGAATCCAACAAGTGTCACGGGACGCACGCCAAGATTCCGTTGGATAAGAGTATCTGCCAAAATCTTGCCTGCAGACCACGCACGATCAAGCGACACGTTCCATGGATTATCGAGAAGATATGAAAGTTTACTCAAAACCATGGGAACTTGAATCGACGCCATCAACGCAATTAATACTGTACTTCCAAGAAGTTGTTGGATACTTTGCGTTAGCACCTCTGTTGCAAGCAAGTTGATAGTCTGACCCATCGACGTCAACATCTCCGGTTCCCAAAAAAGCGAGTAAATATCACCCATTATAGGATCAACTGTTGAAAACGGCAACCGGACATCATCAACTTTACCAGACAACCAACCCGAGACAGTGACAATCAGGTTCACACGCTCGTTGTTATGCAACGGTCGAAACTCAAACGTCTTCACATGTCCCATCCGTCGCGCCATACTTTGCCCGCCAACTTTCGCACCAATCGCCGCTCCCGTCGTCGTCACAATCGCTGCTCCACCAGCGCCAGCAAGGAAACTTCCTGTTCCAGCGATTCCCAGCGTCGTGAATCCAGCCGCAAGTCCAGCACCGATAACTGGAGCAAGCAATCCAGCTGAAAGACCGATAACGAGGCCGCCGCCAATAGTTGCGAGTCCGACGTAAACGTACTTCTTACGTAAAGATCGCTTCCGGCGCTGTTCAATCAGCTTATCTTCATTCCATGTCTGATCTTGTGCTTCTTCAATATCCAATGCGTCTGTCACGCGCTTCTCAAACTTGGCAATGTCAAGCCAGTTAACGGACAAGGCTTGTCCAACCCGTTCAAGCAGCGTTCGCGAACGCGCATCGTAAACCGAGTCCGCAACTAGCACAAGGAAAAGATCACACAGAATCGTCCATCGAATGTCAATATCCAGTGTTTCTTCTCCCATCAAATCCTCGGGGTTAAGCACGTCTTCGGGTAACTGTGATGTTTGCGCGTAGTCGTCTCCACCAGCCAACGTTTCCGACATCGACTCGGCAGACTCGGACCTCCGTCCTTGTTCCTCCGCCGCGGTTTCCTCAGATGCCGACACTGTCGGTGCAACACTTGACGCATCATCCTGCGCAACTTCCGTAACTTTTGCACTTCCCGGTTTCGACAGCGTCGCGCCAACACCAACGACAGTCGCCGCAGCAGACGCATGTGATGCTGTACTAGCGTTGAAACCTGGGTGATTCATAGGATTTTTGACTCGCGCGTTTTTCATCAGTGTGGGCGTAAGATCCATGGTCTCCACGCCATGCGCAGACAACTGTTCAATCATGAGCTGTTCCTCCGGTGAGATATCCATGTGTGCATACAATCGCATGCTGATTTTCTGTGACCATGTAGCTTGCGATCCAAAAACCGCACTCAAACTAACCGCGATACGCTGACTTCCTTTCTTCTCAGCCAAGTCTGTGGCCATATCAACCATACAAAGCTTGCACAGACCAACATATGCTATTCGCTGCGTGTCTGTAAGAAGCTCCTTCGTAGCTCGTAATTGACTGAGTGGATTCCGCGCTTCAAGATCCGTAGGGTCCTCGTCGTGGAAAAGGTACTTTGTGTCCTCGTCAATCTGCGCTTCCCTGTCTGCCTCCTCCTCATGTAGCACTACTCTTGTATATCCTTTACTTGCACCGCCACGCTTGGCATCTTCGGCTTCGTCGTCTGAAGGCACAATTTCGTGGGCATAGATGTTTCCATCGTCGTCGTAGATATCGTGCGTCGCAATAACAGGCATTTCCTGCCATCCATCATCTGCGGTTCCGGGAGTCTCCGCGCCGCTGGTTCCAGCGCCTTCGCCGTTTGCTTCTGTTTCAGCGGAAGTTTCCGCAACGGTCGGCTCCGCTGACATGGGTTCACTGCTAGAACCTATCTTGATTGATGACTTTGACGCCATACGCTGGTGGGAGACTGATTGCTGATGTGAGGAGTCAGAGATAGTTTCGGACATGGCAGATGACGAGCCGCCGACTGTTGGAGATGCGGCCGCCTGTAGTGTCGGGGAGTCGTCTAAAGACACAGGCGGCATTGACGCCGCTGCAAACTCGGGAAAGAACTTCTTCTCAACTTCGTTCGGTTCTATCACGCGCACGACAGGAGCGCGATTCACGGCGGAAGATTGCGGTGTTGTCGGTACACGGGGCGAACGTAGCGTCGACATCGGTGTCTTTGTGATTTTAGGAGACGGGGGTGATTTGGACAGGTCGGGGGTCGACGGTGGCATGGATGCAACAGGCTCAGGCTCAGGCTGGGACTCGGTAACTGTTGACGGCTCTTCTGGCGCATTCGAGGCGTCCGGGGCGTCCGGGGCGGTAGGTGCTGATGAGGACTGGGTCGAAGGTCGCTCGATTTCGACAGACGACTCACGCTCCTCGTCGGAGAGTTCTGCAAGATGAAGAATGCGCTGGGTACGTTCATCAAGACTCTCGACCTGAGCAAAGTTCTCAAAATCGCGATACCCGTAACTTGTCCTGCCATTGCTGGTTGCAGAGCTGTCGTCGCCAAAGCTCAGGCCGAGACCATTCGCAAAGTTGACTGGTGAAGACGACAGCGTGTGATGGGTGCTGTCAGTGTCGGCATCGTCTGCCCACACGTTCGCCGGCATGCTGAGGTCTTCGGGTGCTGGAGCGAGACTCGGCCGCGGCAGCGACGCGGCGGTGTCGTCGGGATCCGGCTGCGCCATGTCGAAAAGGCCCCCTCGGCCGTCGATGCGAGGACCAAAGTAGGCGCTGGACTGCGGCAATCAGAGCACAGGAGCGAGACACGGATGAGAGTCGTGATCAGGAGCAAAAACGAGGAACGGGGGACGAGGAGACGGGGCGGGCCAGAGACAGTCTGGGGAAGACGGGGCGGGGCAGACGATCGCAGAGCCGGCGCAGACGGGCAGGAGTCAGGACGGTCGCTGCCGCCCTCGTGTCCGCGTCTCGTGCGGCGCTGCCCAGCCCCAGCCTCGCCATCGCCCATCGCCCATCGCCCATCGCCCATCGCCCATCGCCCATCGCCCATCGCCCCTCTCCGGCTCCATATCACCATGTATGTATGTATGTACGTGTATATATACAGCTTCTACAGCGTCTGCAGCATCATCTACAGCACTCGCCTCACCGCCTACTCCGCCAGCGCAAGCACAGCAACGCTCTCAACGTGGTGCGTCTGCGGAAAAAAGTCAAATCCCCGGACGCTCTCGACAGTGTACGCCTTCCCACGCGGATCATTCAGAATATACCCAACGTCTCTCGCCTGAGTGTGCACATTGCACGAAACATACACAACTCGTCGGGGACGAAGATCAAGCAATTGAGTCAAGAACCGCTCGTCACAGCCCTTTCGCGACGGATCAAGTATCATCGCAGTCTTGTCGCCGGGCGTGTGGATACGCTCGAAAATCACCGCCGCGTCGCCCACAACAAAGTCCGCGTTTTCAATTCCATTCATCTTTGCATTCGCGGACGCACATTGCACGCTCTTGTCTGAAATCTCAACGCCAATCACAGATTCAATGTTCGAGCTGCACGTTATACCAAATAGTCCCGACCCGCAGTACGCGTCGACCAGATACCGCACCCGCGGACCGTCAGGCAACGACGCACCGCTTGCATCCTCCGCACCATGCAGCTGCTTGCGAACATAATCCGTCACAACCGGTAGGACAGAGTTGTTGCACTGGAAGAAATCGCGCGCAAGGTAGTCAAATCTGTAGTTCGACACAAACTCCGTCACCGTCGCATTCGAATCCTCCACAACAACCGGCGTCCGAACCTGCTGTCCGTCAACCTCCTCCACCTTGACACCTTCCCGCAGCATCAGCGTCGCTCCTCGTTTGAACTCGTGTCTCCGGTCATTATACCGAACTCGCGCCTCCTTGTACGCCTGGTTAATCGCTGGCGTCGCAATTGGACACTCTTCAATGTCCATAACTTGCGACCGTCCTTTCGCCGTAAATCCAATATTGAGTTTCTCTGGGACCACCGCAGCATGCTTGAGCACATCAAAGTGAGGCGTAAGCTTCGTGCGGTACTCGTACTGCAGGGGCGAGGCAACAGTTGTGCTGATCTCGGGTATCCTACTCACTTCGTTTTCGCCTTTCGGTACGTTGCAGTAATTCTGGTACGCCCGCTCAATAACTGACTGCTTGTGCTTTAATTGCCGGTCATATGACAACATCTGAAGCTGGCATCCCGCGCACTTACTAAAGTACTTGCATCGCACAAGACTGTCGTCTCTATCAGGCCCGGCCGTCAATACTGTGATAAAGTCTGCTTGAAAGTATAAGCTGCTCACTGTTAGTCTAAATCAATGAAAAAAAGAACATAAAAAACGCACCTGTGCTCTTTGAAAATCTTTGCCTGCACTTTGTCTCCTGGTACACAGAACGGCACCACGACAACCTCACTAGGCTTTCCTTCAGCATCTCGAGTAATACCAACACCATCTCCAGTCGACGACAACACATGAATTTCCACCTCGACCATCCTGAAATCAACTGCGATAGGCATCTGGATAACAAACTTTGAACCGTCCGCACTTGTCGGCACCACATACTCCTGCTCCGACATTCCAAGCTTCTTGCGCAGCGCAAGCACGTCGTACAAAAGATACCCATCTGTACCGGTTCGATCAATCTGCAAAGCCTTGCGGTTTTTCTTCTTATGCTTGCGATGCTCAAACTTGAATCGTTTCGACGCCTGTGCACCCTCATTCGCACCCTCAACCGCATCGCCGCCTGCGCGCTTCTGCGCAATTTCTCCATTCTCACTCACGCCGGTCATCGGCTCCGTACTAGGTAATGACGCCATAATTGAGATATCGGCCATAAGCCTATTTCGTCTCGTCCGTGCTTGTGCGTGTGAAGCTGTAGCAGCAGCGGAGAAAGTCGCTTGTTGACCGCTAAATCGCAACGCAAATCGCGACGCGAAGCTGGATTTGGTGAGCGCGCTGAGCAGAAAACCGGACAACCGTATCATCCACACGCTCGACTAGCAAGTAACACTAAACCTGCTTCTGAAGCGCTGAGTTGCTGACTGGATTACAATTGCTTCAACTTCAGTGGATGATGTTGATAATTGTATCGAGTCGACGCAGTTGGGACTTTTGCTGCTCAAAAAAAAAAAAAAAAATATTCGCAGCTTTTTAAAGTTTCTCCTGAAGCTTAAATTTCTTGTGCACGTGACTTCCGAAAACTCGGATCGTGAGCCCAAAAAATTCGTTTTCGTCCAAAAATGCAAAGTTCGTGAAGTTCGCCTTTTTGTTTTTGAGTCTTTCCACCGCCGCCAATTGAGCGACCTTTGCTCTTCTTTTCTTTGTTTGCTTGCTTGTTTGCAATGGTCGTTCGGACACTGACCGCTGCGCGTCGACGTGCTCTTGCGCAGGTCCCTTCGGCTGAGTGGACTTCGCGGTTCCACACCGCAACAGTGGTGCGGTTGGCCGACAGGAACCACGGAGACGATTCAGCCGCTACGTTGGAAGATGTGGAGTCGAAGGACACCAAAGTTGTTAAGAAACTGAATCTGGCTGTTAGCGACGAGCAGTCGTTCCCAAGAGTAGTTTCGCGAGCCGAGCATATCCGACGACTTTCAGAATTCTACTCACCGCGAATGCTCAAATCGATCTTGCAGACGGAAAAAGCTATCACGCCTGAGCTCTGGCAGAAACGGAAAGCTGGAAGCGGCTTTGGGCTGAAGTACAATGATGATCTTGCGCGGCACAACGTGTTTTGGGATCGTGCGAAGAACGTCTGGAATGACATTGAAGAGGGCGCACTGCAACCCGTCGGTCCCGTCTACGGTTCTCCTGAGGAACGGCAATACTACGAACGATACATTGGTGATGACGTACCGCCTCCGAACCAGCCTACTTCTCAGAATGCGCAAAGCACGAAAGGCGGTAACAGTGGCCCCAAGAACAACAACACACACAATAACATGGCACCTTCAAAAGACGGCCGTCAACAGCGAGTTCGGAGTTTGCAGGGTCAAAACTTTCAGAACGGGGAAGAAGTACAGAGCATAGACGGTGAATTCGAGGGCATGGAGCAGGAGAATGGAAAGCAGTTCTCTGAAGAAGACATTGAAGAGTCTGAAGCAATTGCGGACGAGAACGAGAACGAAGTTCAAGCTTCCGCGGAGCCAGAGCTTCCCGATGGTGTCACTGAGGGTGTTGTCATCAACCCCCTTCAGCTTCCGTACGACTACGTTCGAACACTTAAAAGCAAGGTCGTTGTGCGCAAGATTGTCAGTAACGTCACCCGTCTCGGTAAGATTCGGAGTTTCTACGCCCTAGTCATAGTCGGCGATGGTGACGGTATGATTGGCTACGGCGACGCCAAGGACCGTTCAAACGCCTCGGTTGCCGCCGAGCGTGCTCTCGCGCTTGCCATTCGAAACATGTCGCCCGTTCCGCGATTTGAGAACCGCACTATTTACGGCCGCATCGACCACAAGTTCCACGGTGTTCACATGACAATGTGGCCGCGCCAGCCTGGATTCGGCCTGCGAACTAGCAGTCTCATTGAGGACGTTGCAATGCTTGCTGGAATCAAGGATATGACTGTGAAGTTGCGTGGTTCTGGAAACAAGATGAACACTGTCAAGGGCTCTATCGAAGCTCTTAAGGCTCAAAAGCTACCGGAGGAGATTTCGCGGATGAGAGGCCGCAGAATCGTGGATACTCGCCAGGTCTATCTGTCAGAGTAAACGCCTTGTACATTCATTAATTCTTCATATGTTGTAAATATGCAAAATACAAGTTAATTCCATGCGCAGCTTATATGTGTTACCAGAGACTCCCAAAAAACAATAAAAAAAATCAAAACATTTTATCCCAAAGAAAGCTCAATAGACCGTTTATGACACATCTTCGCCCATAACACCTTCCTCGTCGTGTAGCTGCTGTTGCAAGAATATGCTGTATACCGAAGCTTTGAGCAGTGTGAAGACGATCGCGGTTTTCTGTTCCAGAATTCGCAGTTTATCAAGAATCTCGGGAGTCGGCAGCGTCGCAAGTTTCGCAAGTTCATTTGATAGCTGTAAAAAGAGCAAATGAGGATGTTAGTGACTCAATTTGAATAAACGACGATGATATGGATAGCGTACCATTACTAGATTGTGATTCAGAGCGCGGTACTCGTTCAGCAGTTCTCGCTCTGTCGGTGACAATAGTGACTCTGCAAGCTCATCTCTCGTGTGCATTTGCAGTAACGCAGGCTGTCCCATAGACTCGTGAAGCTCCATCATAACTGTTGTTGTTGTATTGTGTATCTGTCGATGCTCTTTTCTTCTTAACTCGAAAGCCGGGATGAGATCAATTAACGCGCGCGCGCGACGCGTAAATTTAGGTCAGCGCGTAAACACGGGTTAGGGCAGCGTGCTTTGACTTCGTCGCGTCTTCTGCTCCCCTTCTTCATCCAACTCTTTGTAACTATACGTGCATAATCTTATCATTTCTAGTACACAAAAAAAAAAACAATGTCTGACTCGGCTCGTAAAACAGCAGATTTGTCCGCGAGCACAAGCGGCGATTCGAGCTCGCACTCTAATGCGCTAATGGACCACTCCTACTTTGAGCGACAGCGCGACGCGCTTGTTTCCGAGATCTCAGTGGTTAGTACTACACTTTTCTGCATCAGCATGGATAATGCTAAGCATCAAATTTGCAGAGTTTAGAGCATGTGTTGACGAATATCAACACACTCAATCGTGCGCTCGAAGGTGTTATTGTGGTAAGTGTTCGTCCTGCATGCGCGTTGAGTCTTGCCCGTCGGAGCTTGCTAACATGGTACATTAAAGGTGGGAAAGGAATTTGAGAGTGTTTCTACTCTTTGGAGTACATTTTATGATAGCATGGCGCGTGAAGCTCACGATGACGAGGACGACGATGATGAGGAGATGGAGGATGTGAATGAGGATGAGAGTATTGTGAGAGAAGGAAACACAGAAGACGAGGGTTATGATAGCCAAGATCAGAATGAGTCGCGTGACGCCTGAGATATCTGTATTGATATCTGAGTTGAGAAGATAAACGCGCCCACAGCGTCACGTCGCCGTTGCTACAATACGAATGCGCACGAGTGGGTACGACGCGTCGCATAATTTGAACACGTTGCTCCAGCGCAAAGCATCGGCCATATGAGTGCTGGAAATATTGCAGCTCAATCCGCTTGTTGCAAGGCACAGGCTTCCTGGTCTTGTCATGTGGTAATACTCACTTGTTGTACACAGTTGTCGGTACATAGAAAATAATGTATACACGAATTATTACAGATTACATGAACAAACTATAGCCTTCCATAATTAGCAAACTCTCAAAACCTATTCAGTGCCCAAAAAAAAAAAAAAGAAATAAAATCAAAGAGCACAGGAAGATTAAGCACGCAGACACAATTTACAATCCAGAAGAAAAACAAAAGGGAGACCCGACATGATTAAAACATCATAAGAGAACACAATCGCTTCCCTTCTTTTTTCTTCCAGGGGCGCTCGTGTCTCCTGAAATCTCTGATTTGCGTCCTCTCTTTGCCTTTTTCTTCTCTTTGAGTAGATTCTTAATCACAACTGTAAACACGTCGTCTACATGCTCACCGGTTTTGGACGAACACTCGATGTAGTCTATTCTTCCCAAATTGCGAGCCATGCGACTTCCCTAATTTGTGTTAGTTACGATGGAAAAAAAAAAGGGCTTCACGAGAGGGAACTTACCTGCTCGGGAGTGACAGAATTACTGTCTCGTAGATCTGATCGCAGTCCAACGAGAATGCATGGGATATTAGCGGTTTTGGCGTCAATGTGCCACTTAGCAGTGTTAACAACTCACAATCACAAGTAAAAAAAAATAAACAGAAACAACAATACGTACCTTATCGCGAATGTTTTGCAATGAGTCGACTATATCAATAGCGTACCCCATGATAAGCAAATCGGCATCTTTGTACTTTTGTCGACGAAGAATATCGTAATCTTCTTGTCCTGCAGTATCAAGCAGATACAGCTCAACCGTCTTGCCGTTGTTTAGCGCCAGTCGCACCGTCAGATCTTCGAAAATCGTGGGAATGTATCCCTACAGCAGAAAGTAAGCACTCATGATCGCCATATCAGCAGCAGAAGCAAACTGACCTCTGGGAACACGCCCTTTGCGTATCGTGAAAACAACGCGGTCTTGCCGCATCCCGCATCGCCCACAATTGCGACTTTATAGCGCAAAATTCCGTCCTCCATGACTACTGTATCTCCTCTCTACCTTAATATCTGCTGTAGCAACGCTTCATGAATAAGCTCCGCAAGCGGCGTGTGTTCCTTTGTTTTCAAAAGTGCCGCGAACCGTGCGGCATGCCAGATCGGGAGGTCCGGTGACTCTATACAGCTCCCACCGCGAGTTACATCTACAAACGGCAGTCAACATCCTGCTCATGACTCGACGTATACGAACCCATAAAACTCCATATTTGAATAATTATACATGTGTAGCAGCCTCCCTCAGATATTAATGCCTCCAACCCAATGTCGATTGTCAAAGATTCAAAAGTCTACCCAAACAACCAAACAACGCGCTGTATCAATCTTTTATGTATGTACAAGCCATCAATCAAACTGATATGTAGCTCGTTGGCGCCTGAAATCGATGTCGATGTTTATCATGGTGATGATGGAGATGATGACGTCGCTTTTTCGCCTGCGCAAGTGACTTTTTCAACTCGTCTTTCGTACTCCAAATGTTCACACCAAGTCGCAATCCAGACCATACTTCCGGCGGCAACTGCTGTGGCAGCTTCCGGCCATATAGGCACTGATCAATAAGCCAGGTTCCAACTAAAAACTCTTCTTCCGTGAGGTAATCTCTTTGTTCTCGACACACGAGATTCCATATTTTCTCCAGTACTTCCGGCATCAACCTCGATCGCGACCAAAGCGCCCGCACAACGAGTCCATGGACGCAATTCGAAAGCTCGGCCGGCATCAAAGTGCCTTTATTTGCCGCGTATAACGCGCCGTATCTTTTACGTTCAGCATCATTCATTGTAACACCGGATGCCACAGTCTTCCACGGCTTCTCAGCATTAAACACGTGCTTCGTGCGTACTTTCTCCGGCTTGCGCATCGTTGACCTTAATGTCGAAACTCGGGGCCGCTGCTCTGCTCGACTTGGTTGCCTGGAATCATTTGTTGACAACGGCAAGCTAATCATACTAGCTGAGGCAAGCGTCGTAGCATCAGAGAGTCCATAGATAGAATTTTCCACGCTCTCGTTCGCATTTTGTGATTCTTTGCCATTGGGCATAATCGGTAGAGATGCCGAAGATACACAGCCTGATCTGCCGTGCTTATACATCGTCTGGCCATTACTGAAATAATTCTGGCCGGACCCTGCGGTCGATCGTAATCGTTCAATGACTGCCAAATTCTTTGGTAAAATCTTTGAATGTAGCCTGCCCCTCGCCATTGCATTTTGTATATCTTCCCGTACGGTTGCAGCAGATGTTGGACGTAACGTGGATACCGTTCTAGGCCGTAATAGCGGCGGTGGGGGCGTATTTGTGGCGTTGTCGTTGTGTATAGATAATGACGATGGCGCTCGCGCATCATTTGATGTCGCCAATTGAGACGCAACTGCCGAAGGCCGCACGACCATAACAGGATGTGAGGAGGTAGAGTCGTTCGTTGGTGATGGGCCAGCGCTTGTGCGGCGAGAAGCTGAAGAAGGTTTGGTTACAGAAGCCGGAGACCCAGATTTCTGCGTTTCAGGTGGTGTGGTATGCTGACGCGCGGTCTCCTCGATCGATCGAACGATTGACTGTACACTTTTCTGTGAAGAATTACTCGATGTCCGCTCCATTGCTGATGCCGTTAATATTTTGTAGTTTGTTGATCGCTGTGGTCGTGGTGAAAGCATAGGCGTCTGTGATACAATGGGTTTCTATTTCAATTAGCGATGAATTACACATAAAACGCGCGTTCCACACACCTTCTGTATCGGTGTCGGTAACGGTGCCGGCAGTGGTTTTGGTTTCTGAGTCGATGTCGTAGATCGTCCATCAAGACAATAAGGTTGTCGAGTTTCATTGCTTGGAACACGGCGAGCTGGTAAAGAAGGTGGTTTTAAACTCGTACCAGTAGGAGCATTCGACGATGCTGAATCCTGGCGGGTACGAGGTATAGATAGCGATACAGGAGATCCAACCGACTCCATGGATCTAGTACTCAGACGCGATGACGAGCGCACCGATTGTTGAGATAAAGCGGACGGTGAACGGACCTGTTGAGGAGATGGAGATGGCGATAGAATAGGAACCGAAGGCGACGTCGCATTTTGTACTGTGGATCTGGAGGATTGTGACCGCGCTACCTTTGCTGGAGTCTCTGGCTTGGAGATTGAAATAGTGAGACGAGCACCAGCCCGTGAAGATGGACTACTTGTCGTGTGGATGTCAGCTGAGGCTATAGGGACAGTTTTCTTGCCGCGAGGTGTTTCCGACGGCGTTGCGTGAGATATGTGTGCAGCAGCAGCAGTAGGTGATTTTGTAGGTGGCTTTGTGGATTCCGTTGCGCGACCCAAACTGTATGGAACACGAGCTCTCGCTTGTTTAGACGGTGCTGAAGCATGAGACGCCAAATCGGATCCATCTCCTTTTGCCGATGTATGCGCCCGTGAGGTTTCTGAGCTCGATGCCGTCCGTGCTGACGATGGTTTCGGTGGTTTCGGTGGCTTCTCAGGCTTTGACAAAGAGGCAGAAGACGCTGTCTGAGTTATTCGTGCAGGTTTCGGCGTCTTTGACGGTGCTTTTGATCGCTCAGTCGCCCGCTCAGTCGACGGTGTAGCCGAGACAGCCGCAGCCTGTGGCTTCCCCGCAGAACTGCTGTTGGTCTGCAGCATGAGCACGACTGATTTGCTGCTTTTCCTCGGTAAAGGAGGCTTTGAACGCTTAGATTGAGTCGCTGCTGCGTCTTTCTTGGAAACAGGCGCGCCTGGAGCGGGAGCGGTGACGGCGGCGACTGTCGGCGAGGGTGCTGCGTTTGCCATGGCTGCGGTTGTTGGCAACGAGCGCTCAAGCGACATCAAACGACGCCAGAAAAGAGCAGCGCGAACGCAGTGGATTGCGACGGTATTTCAGCAACGTGTATAACTCAGAAACTCACGATGATTGCAAACATGCCGATATCAAAGACGGGGAAAAACTCGAGATATGTATGTAGAGTGAGTGCATACTTTAGCTGTCGAGAATGCCCAGAATGGGACGCGACGCGTCAGCCGCATCGCCCAGCAACCTAATTATGACGCGCTCGAGATCACCCGTTTTTCGCCATTCCTTCTGCTTTCCGAGTTCGTTGCAATCTCATATCACTGAATTGGGATAGATACAGCTTTAATGTGAGATGAAATGGATAGTTCTTTCCTCAGTAGTCTGTAGTTAGGTGAGCGTTGCGTTGCGCATTCGAGTGCTCTTTTGTTTCTTCGGTCCGGTCATATATTGCCTCATCGTTTACGTCTCATATATGATGTGCCTGCAGATGATTCACCACGTAGTTAAGTTGGAACAGAGAAATAGCTAAACAGATACACATAGTTCTCTATCAAAACTTATAAAATAGTTGAGAAAGATCAACAAAAGGAAAGATGCCCAGACAGATCTTTTTGGTATTTTTAGAGCACAAAGAACTTTACATGTTTATATTCAAACCTTAAGTGTATGCTACCGCATAATAGTACCGTACAAATAAGCTTTCTTGTCGTCAGTGTCAATCAATCTATTGTTACACCTCAGAGGCTCGCTACTCACCTTCAAAAGCGAGATATCAGACTACAGATGAGTGATAACGAAAGCGATATAACACTGGGTGGAGCCGACAACGATTTCGTGGAGGACGAATCAGCTTCAGGCTTAAAGGCGCCAGAAAACCATGGTCCATCTCCGGCATTTCACTCTCTGGTGGTCAATCTGCTGGACAAGCTTACCTCTCCCGCCTTGAAAAGCGGAGGAAACGGAAGATTTGCGTCGCGCAGGACGAAAGAACGACGGCGAATCATTTTGCAAGGGTTTATCAACAATTGGCGTGAGGTTGTTGGTCCTAATATCTATCCGTGTTTTCGGCTGATCATGCCGTACCGCGACAAGGAACGGCAGATGTACGGTATTAAAGAGACCTCTCTGGCCCGGTTGCTTATAAAGATAGTTGGAATTGCTCAGGATTCTGAAGATGCACAGTCCATGCTTCTCTTTAGGGTACCCAAAAGTGGCGGATCATCAGCTCAGACTTTTGCAGGTGACTTTGCTGAGCGATGTTACACTGTTTTGAAGAAGCGAGAACAGTCTGCAGAGTATGGAAACATGACAATTGATCAGGTGAACACACTGCTGGATAAACTTAGCAAGCAAAGTAAAGCCGAAAAGCAATTGCCAATATTGAAGGAATTCTACTCGCATATGAACGCAGATGAAATGCGGTGGATCATACGCATTATTCTACGTCAAATGCACGTCGGATTTACTGAGCGAACTCTGTTTTCAGTCTGGCATCCAGACGCAAATGATCTTTACAACATCAGCTCAAGTTTGAAGCGAGTCTGTTGGGAGCTACATGATCCGGCTCACCGGCTATCTCCTGACGAACAAAATATCACACTGATGTCGTGTTTCCAACCTCAGCTCGCTGCCTTTCCAAAAGCCTCGTATAGCACCATAATCAGACTAATGGATAACGAGATGTTTTACATTGAGGAGAAGCTAGACGGAGAGCGTATTCAGCTGCACATGGGCGATTTTGGTAACGAGATTCGATTTTTCAGTCGGCGTGCAACAGACTACACATACTTGTATGGCAACTCTTTGCATGACAAAAGCGGTGCGATCACGAAATATCTACAGTCTGCGTTTGCAGCTGGTCTTGAAAGATGTATTTTGGACGGCGAGATGGTCTCGTGGGACCCCACGGAGCAAAAGATCGAGCCGTTTGGATCGTTGAAATCTGCAGCTAATGCCCAGAGTAATGAAGATGGAGAGGTTACGTCGTTCAGCTCAACGGAGAATTCTTCGGGACTGTCACATCCACTATTTCGAGTTTTTGACATTCTTCTCGTCAATGGAAAGTCACTGGTTGACGTAAACTTGAAAGACCGCCGCAAAGCTTTGAAAACTGTCTTGCGGGAAGTTCCTACGCACTTTGAAATTCATCCCTTTGAAGAAGCGAGCACAGTCGAAGACATCGAACGTCGGCTTCGTCAAGTAATCGAGGAGTCTTCTGAAGGTCTTGTGATCAAGCGTCCTGATTCGCGCTATATCGTCAACAGTCGCGAAGAATCATGGATAAAAGTAAAACCAGAATACATGTCTGAGTTTGGAGAGAATCTTGATGTTTTGGTTATTGGCGGCTACTACGGTCATGGAAAACGAGGCAACTCGCTGGCAAGCTTTCTTTGCGGTCTGAGAGTTGACTCGGAGAGTGAGGATGGGGATATTCCTGAGAAATTTTGGTCGTTCTGTCGAGTTGGAGGCGGTTTCACAGCCAGCGAGTACTCAACAATTCGACATTTGACCGATGGCAAATGGGTACCGTATAATAAAGCCAGACCTCCGACTGAATTCATGGAGCTTGGGGGGCCTCGAAATGATCGTGAAGCACCGGATGTATGGATTCGGCCGCGCGACTCTGTGGTTCTTGAGGTGAAGGCCGCATCCGTTGTTCCCGCGTCTGAGCAGTACCGAGCTGGAGTGACTCTTCGCTTTCCGCGGTTTAGGAGAATCAGGCAGGATAAAGATTACAAAACAGCGCTGAGCGTTGCGGAACTTTTAGAGCTGCAAAAGCAAGCTGAAAATGCAGTGGCGGATAAGAAACTGGAGTTTGAAAAACGCAGAATGACTGCCGGCGGAGCGCAAATCAGGTCTCCGTCAAAGAAGCGCAAAATTGAAATTCTCGCAACCCAATCTGTTCCTCGGTTCACAGATGTGGAGACATCAATTTTCAGAGATCAGTTGTTCTTTCTAATTTTGAGCTCCAAAGCTCGTGCTGAAATTGAAAAGCTTGTTCTTTCAAACGGTGGAAAAATCATTCCGGTGTTACCTACTGAACGAAGCGCGTATCCAGATAATCTACATGTGATTGCCGAATCCAATCTTGTGAAAGTTGCCAGCTTGAAACGACAGGGCAAGACCACTTTGATCAAAGCAGATTGGGTGCGTGACTGTGTGTATAACGGACAGGTTTTGCCGTATGAACCGCGGCATATTTACGCGTATGCTACGGATCCAGATGAAGGTACTGAGATTTCGGTTGAAGAGGCGGCGAAAAATGCGGATCAGTATGGAGATGGATTCTATTGTGAGCAGTCGGATCCAAATTATCTGTCTTTGGTATGTTTCGCGATGAAATTTCTGTATCAGAGATCTAACTAAGTAGACACTTTCGGCGATGCCTTCGCTCAGTGACTACACGAATCCGAATGTTCAGCGCGCCATTTTCACACAGCTTGGAGATGAGGATACGTCCAACACTATTTTGCGCAGTCTACCATCTTTTCTTTTCTTTGACTATACTTTCTTCTTTCACGTACCTACAGACAATTCGCAAGCCAATCACACTGTCACACTTGCAAAAAACTACGCTAAGTACGGACACGCAACCATAACGGACTCAATTTCTTCATTCGATTTGACGCATGTGATTGTCGTTCCCGATAGAACTCAAACAAAAGAGTCTAAAGAGCTCTTGCGCAGTTTAGTTGCGACACGGACTGCGTCATTCGATGAGGACGGAGAGGATGATGAGGCTGGTGCCCCGCGGTTTGTATCGGTGGACTGGATAATGGAGTCGTGGAAGCAAAAGACTTTGCTGCCGGAAGAAGGTAAGGCATTTCATATGTTTTGGCGATGTATCAGTGCTAACGGTTTAGATTTTCCTGTGTGATTTAAGTAAATTTTGGAGTTAAAAGGCGTTAGATTAGTCCATTATGTTATCTATCAATTGTTGTTGTATATACAGAAAAAATTACTCAAACTTGATGATCTCCGCGATCTCATTCGCAGTCTGGAAAAGCTTAGGCTCCATCTGTCTCTGGCCCACAAGCGTCAAACCGACCTTGAATCCATCGTATCTGTACCGAACCTTCTTATCCCACGTCGACTGTGCGCGCTCATCCATAGGCGTGATAGGCGGAGGCAGATCCTTATCATCGACAGAGAAATCAACTTTACCAGCCGGGAAGACGATTCCGGGATAATCCAAGTTGTTCCAGGTGCGTGAAAAGTGGGAGCGAATCATGAACCCTTCAGGACGAGGAAGGAAGGACTGGATAGGCATGAGAAGCGCATCGACAGGTTTTCCAGATTTGGTCTTGGCCGCAGTGGATTTCCAGTATTTAAGCCACTCGTATTGCAGCTCCGCGCGAGCAGAGCAGTACGCGTAGTAATCTGAAATTCCGCGCTTGACATCGGGGTAAAGACCACCGTTTTGGTTCGCGACAGTGAGAGGCTCGCCAGTGATTGCGAGTTGAGAAAGCAAAAACGCACCACCGTCGACCTTGAAGTGGTCAACTGCGTTATCAGAGATCTCGCCCGCCTTGAAAAGCTCGAGCTCCACAATATCAACGCCGGCCGCCTTCAGCTTTTCAACAGTCTCATCCAGCACACGTGCAATAGGAGGCATTGTCTGCACCTCTGTATCAAAGCGGATGACACCAAGTGCGAGAGGGGTTGAGGGGTCGCGAGGAGCAGGCGGTGTCCATGGGAGGTACTGGCAGCTAGGGTCAAGGAGCCAAGGTTCAGCTTCGGAGATGACGCGCATGGCGAGCTCGATATCGCGAAGCGAAACAGCCATTGGTGCATTCACGCAGAGAATACCAGCGGTTTCCGCACCAGGCTCAAGGTAGCCCTTGATATTGTGGTACGGCACACGGCCGCTCGAGGGCTTGATTGAGTAGATACCGTGTGTGTAAGCAGGGACACGAATTGAGCCACCAACATCAGTTCCGATACCGAGAAGCGAACCTCGGAACTTGATAAGCGCAGCAAGACCGCCTGACGAGCCGGAGGCGGTGATTTCCTTGTGCTCCGGGTTGCGGGTGATTCCAAACACGTTGTTCTCGGTGTCAGGAACCATCATACTCTGCGGTACATTGGTCTTAACGTACAGAACCGCACCAGCATCGAGCAAAATGTCGACGATGACAGAGTTAGCCTTCTCGGGCTGGAAGCAGTATGCAGCGATACCGACGACAGAGTCCATGCCCTTGATGCTAACCGAGTCCTTCAACGAAACAGGTAGACCGTGAAGCGGACCAACTGTTTTGCCAGTACGTTCAAGCTCATCATCAAGCCACTTTGCGCGTTCGAGAGCCTGGTCAAAGAAAATCTCAGTAAGACAGTTCAAGCACTGCTGCGCAATTGCCGCTCGTTTGCAAAACGCAGTCGTAACCTCGACGGCAGTGTATGTCTTCTTTGCAATTTCCTCAAGCAGACCAACCGCGTCGTATTTTCCCGTAATCTCAAGCTCACGGGCAGTCAATAATCCGCACTTCTCGGGAACGTCCATCAAGTTCGCGGGCTCAAGGTCAACCTCGATCTTCCATTCAGCGGGAATCTTGCTATCCCGCTCCGCGCGCTTCGCAGCAACAAGCTCTTCCCATGGCTTCTCTGTGTACGGAAATACAACTGGCTTCATCTTGAACTTGTTTGGATTTTGCGGGGTGTAAATGTACAAGTGCAATGAGTGGAAGTGTGTGTCCGACCCGCGGTCGGAAGTATACGTATGCTGGAACGGGCGCTCGAGGTTCCGAAGAGGCGATAAGCTCCTGTCGCACGAAAATAAGGTTTCAAACGCGCGATGGCCGCCGCGCCTCCGACGGGCGCCGCCTTTGAGTCACGCAAGCCATGCATCTCAAATTTCCGATAGAGTTGACTCCTGTTCGAACGAGCATTTCTCGGTTAATTGTGAATTAGGAGCGAGTAGACGCGATTGCATCAATCTGGCCTCTCATTTAAATAGTACACCGTCCAAACATGTATAATTATACTCGCAAAGCTCTACTGTAATAATGCGGCTGATAGATAAGATACGATAAGGAAGTTGTATTCAGCACAAATAATTAGTAGAACAACACCGAGAACAAAAAACCGACAGATTTTTCCTGTAAACACGCAAATATTACACAGTTATAGGGTAACAATGATATTCTTTTTAAAAGCAATCGTCCTCATCATTTTCGACGTTCATAGTCAAGCCCTCATCACCGTACAATCCGCGCGCAGGAGCACTCGCCAGGATATTTGCAAGCAGGTTTTCATGACTGTCAGTGTTGAGTCCAAAGCCTGGGATGCCTGTGGTCTTGCTGGGTGCAGTTGGTGTAGATGCTAGGAATGCATACGGAATGTCAAACCCCATCGGCTTCATTGTTTCCGGGCTCTGAAACGCGATGCCGTAGTCGGTCATGCCGACACTGCCGTTACTGTATGTTCGCTCGCGCGGATTTGGAGGAGGCAAAATTGCGTGCGGTGGTAGGAACAATGAAGACTCGGATCCTGCGCCCGATGCTGTAGATAATGATGTTAACGATGGATATGACGATGCAGTGGTGGTACTATGATGCTCGCTAAGTCTGCGACTGTTCTCTGCCGCAAGTTGGTCAATCGCAACCAATGGATCAGTTTCTTGTGACTTGGCCGATGCGTCGCTATTGGCGCTTCTGCTCGAGCTCTCTGTAATTGTAGTATCGGCAGCATCCTCCATATCCCGATCTTCCATGTCCTGATCTTGCATCGCTGGCATGATGTCTTTCTGTGTCATGTCTTCAATGGTGCACTCAGCAAATGACTCAACAAGCGATTCCCTTCGATGCTCTAATTGTGGGAACTCATACTCCGTATCATCGTAATCATCCACAAACTCAGACATTTCTCCCGTCATCGTTGTGTTTCCACTGGAAGTCTGAGTTGACGCTTGCGGCAGCGCTCTCTCAACATACACATCATCTCGAGAGTCCGGACGAATTACCCGTCTCGCGATCGCGGATACCGGCGACATCATCCGTGCTTGCCGCTTGTCTGCTGCAGGTATTCTAGGTGTTGAAGTGAATGCGAGTGCTCGTGGAGTCTGCTGCATGCGATTGTAAAAAGGTGACCCTGCAGGATGCGCGTCCTGTTTTGCTGAAGGCTTTGCTATAGAAGCTGTGGAGGCGACAGGAGTCCTGCTGTTGGACGCAATCGCATGCGATCGCGTAGCAAATACATTCTCACTCTGTCTCCATGGTGTAGTTTGCGCGCGAAGAGTGCTCGCTGCGTTGTTAGTCTTAACAGGTTGCATCTCACGACTGGAACTCAATTGTGGCTCCGCTCTTCGTGCACTCGACAGTGACGAAGACGATGCAGAGTTTTTTAATGTTCGCGGCACAGGCGTTTCAACAGCTCTGATTGGCGATGGTCCATGTACTGCCATCGCAGATGCCGACCGCTGCTGCATACGCGCACCGTTGTACTTTCTCTCGACACTACTCGTTGACCGTGACAGCTCCGCCCGAGACAAAACTGGTCTATCCTGCCGTGCGCGCACAGGAGACACGCTAAAGCTTGAATTTTCGCTAGTACTTGACGCGCTGTTCTTACGATCAGCAGTACGTGCACTTGCATTTGCCAGAAAGTTTGGCTGCTTAGGTGGCCCTCGCTGCTGTTGTGGCTGTTGTGGCTTTGATGCCGGTTTTTGTTGCGATGCAGCATTTCGACTGTTCATGATTTGCGAGGATTGTGTCTGCAACGGTTTCCGTGCCCCTGAGCGAAGTGGCGTCTTCATCGTCTGTGATTCACCCTTTGAGTTTTGTGATTGCTGTTTGAGTGTTGTTGATGTACTGGGTTGTGCTCGATTTGGTGTTCTGCGTCCGCGAGCAGATGACTTTGCGACAGCTGCTGCAGCCTCTTCGTCACGGAGCACGTCGATGAAACGTTCTCCATTGACTCTGAAGGGGCACTTATTCTCGTCTTCCCATACTTTCAAAGCGGCCAACAAATCCGCCATAACTTTCGGTTGACGCTTAGCAATTCGCTTGCGCATCTGCTCTTCACGTAACAAGCGACTGGGATCACGACGCACGGGTGCACCACCTGTCGCGCCATTTCCAGCACCGGGACCGCGACCCATGAGTAGACGTGACGAATCCTGCTGAGATTGCTCAAGTTCACGAGCATCATTTTGAAGCTCATGATATGCCTCAATCAAAGCAAGAATTGGTTTACGCTCGTGAAGCAACTGTTCAAGTCTCGCGATCTCGTTCTCGTGTGCAGCAAGTGAAGCATCGGTGTAAATATCCGTCCATGCAGGCGTAAACTCTAGCATTTCGTCTTCTGAAAAATACAAACTCTCCCACAGACTGTGCAGAGTCTTGCGCGCATCTTCAATAAATACGTGCATGTAGTCGTGTTTTTTCTCATTCAGTCGAGCCAGCTCGTTTTCGTACTACCACGGTTAGCACTCCAGTCAAAAAAAAACCAGCAATTTCCACTTACAGCCTCAATAACAGAAATGGCCAGACCGCGATTAGCTCTGTCAAAAGCTTTGACTGCCTCCTCATCCTCCGACAGCTTCAGCCACAAATGCTGCACTGCTGATTTTGCGTTTGCAAGTCTTTGCGTCCGTGTTTCCTTCTCTCGCTGTAGCTCTTCGCGTTTATCCTTCAACTGCTGCATCTGGACATCCGTCAGTCCCAACATTTCCGGACGCTCTTTGTAGCACGCGAGCACGTCTCTATCGATTTGATGCTGCGATGTTCCAAGCTGCGCCCACAGTGACACTATTTCGGCAGCATCTTCCTGTACAATGCTGACCCGTCTATCGTATTCTGCTGTGAGACGTGCTGCTTCGTTCTCAAGAGCTCGTAGTGCTTCGTTGGTAAGATTGAGAGGCGTATCGCCGTCAGACTGTAAATCCAGAAGACTGTCATCAATGACCACTCCGTCCATAGTTTCCGCAAGAACACGCAGCGCCTCAAGCAATTCTATACTTGTCAATAAAACTCTCTCTTCGGATGAAAACTGACGTACCTAATGCTCTTTGGTGTCTTTCAGCATATACTTGGTGAAGTTTATCATGTTGCGCCTGCAGTCTCGCCAAAGCATCAAGATATGGAGGCTGTAGATCAATATCATATCTCCCGCTTTCTAAAGTTGCAGCAGCCTGGGGTACGTCTTGCAGCGCCACAACCATCGAGGCTATCCGATCTTTGAGCGCGTGACACTCGTTGACGAGCGCTTCCCGCTCAGCAGAAACTTCTGCGACATGCTGCTCCAGCGCGTGCGACACGGCCTCATACAGATCTTTCTCACGAGTCGTTCGTTCTTCGTCAGACATTCCAATTTCATCATACAAATTTTGCAGTTTGTCATTGATCTCGATAAGCTGCGACGAAATCAGTGATCCTCGGCGACGATTACCGCTTGTACGTCGAGTTGTTGTTGCCATAGTAACCGCGGCTCGTGGTCCTCCAGTACGCGCTGTCGCGGGAGATTCTTGCATTGATGAGGCATTGGAAGTCCAATTTCTACGCTGCTGTGTTGTCGAAGCGGTGTTTGGCGTCGTCCGCGTAGCCGCTCCATGGCGGGAACTTGATTGGCTTGACATCATTGAATGAGTGAGATGCGAGCGACTTTCAGTCATGAATAAGTTCAGTTAATGGCCGATGGCCAGGACACGTTGTTGGCAAGCAGTCCTGGTTCTTAAAATAAAATAAAATGATCGGGGTCTGAATCTTTTTGCCAAAGCAGTTCACCGATCAAAGTTCACAAAATAAAAACCTCGAGAAATTGACTTTGTGCATGACGGAGAACAGATCGAGCCATGTAAACAAACAATATATATTGACGCGGAAGAGCCGCACTACCGCCGCACCTCTCCACCTCTCGGCCCTATCGAAGCCCACTTGTGAAGCGGAATACAGTTCGGCCGCCGGCCTTCACCACAGGTTATGAGCCATGTAGAGGGCGTTCGGGATAGCCGGGCTGCGGGCGGTAGGGAGGTTTGCTGAGACAGGTAAACCGGAAACTGCTTGAGGAAAAATGGTGATCCAGTAGTCTTACTAGCGGCGGGCGCGTTCGGTAGATGGTCGTCGTGACCTTCGGGCAGTCGATGCTTTCGAGGCAGCATTGCGCAACCAATTGCTGCCGCGCAACTTGCTTGCCAATCCCTCTGCTATTGCTGTGCTCACCGGTTCCTGTCTGACCGGCCGTGCCGCTGGGTGGTTTGCATAGTATGTCAATGAGCACGGGCTAGTGAACTCGTCCGAAATCACCCTCGACAACGCTCGCGAGTTGCTCGAGCGCATTTTCCAACATTTCAGTCCCCGCATGCAGATCGAAGAGGCCAAAAATGCATTCTAAGAGCTCCGGCAAACGAGAAGCGTGGATCTGTACAGGCTAGACTTCCGACGCATCCTGCACGTTCAATTGAGGAATGGCTACGCAAACTCATCACTCTCGCCACCAAGTCCCTGAGCTCGTGGATTTTTGACGCGTTCCAGCGGCATATGAGGGCGAAGTTGCACCGAGCAGCACCCGATTAAGGCATCGCTGCCGTTTGAGCGTTTTGGAATCGACACCGTACCATTCTTACGCTCATCATTAGTACATCCTTTGCTATCCAGATACTACGCCTATGTATCACGTAGCTAAATAGCGACTACTACAATGCAGTTTCAGTGAGTTTCAATAAAAATTTAGAATATTGAATTAATCTAACGCAACAAACCGGAGCAAATTCAGCCATGAAACAACGCAAAAAAAAAAAAATAGCTTGATCCAAACAAAACTGGAACTAACAGCTAGATATAACATTAATCACCAAAAATTACCACAAGAAAAAAGCCACAGTGTGCAAAACATAGACAAGTAGTAGCACAAGCATAACACCCTTCAAAAAAGCAAGCGCGCGAATCATCATGACACGACGACGGCGGCGCTTCTCGAGCGCTCTATCAGACTCGCTCATCTCGTCCTTCACATCCAATGCAGCCCACCGTGAGTTTGCGTCTCTGCATAGAGTGTAATCGAGGTCTGCGGCAGACATGCCGTTTTCATCAGATCCGCTAGCTGTGTTATGCCGGCACCAAGGAGCCCAGTGAGGACGGTTAAATCTTGACGCAGCCACGTCAGAAAACTCTGCCATAGTCTGAGAAGTCACGCGTTGATTGGTACCAGCCATAGAGGGGGAAACTATTTGGTTATAACCTGGAGGCGGAGGTGAAGGTGGCCCATGGGGATGGTGAGGATGGCGAGAATCATCAGGATCATCAGGATCATCGTGCGGATGGTGAGGATGGTGAGGATGGTGAGGATGGTGAGGATGGTGAGGATGGTGAGGATGGTGAGGATGGTGAGGGTGGTGGGGATGGTGAGGATGGTGAGGGTGGTGAGGGTGGTGAGGATGGTGAGGATGTTGAGGATGGTGAGGGTGGTGAGGAGGAATGTGGTGAAATGGAGGGTGGGGATGCTCGCCAGAAGGAGGCGGTGGCCAAAAACGAGGAGGATGAGAAGGTACATCGACCTCGAAAGCACCGTTAAAGGAAGGAGCGGGTTGCATGCCCTCAGGGCCGCGAGGTAAAGGAGAAGCTCCGAGCTTTGGCGCGTCGTCGTCTGGAGGAGGTGGTGGCGGCGAGTGAGGTCTGGAATGCGGTGAATGAGGAGGTGGTGGTGGTGGTGGAAATGGGTATCCGTGGTGAGGGGGAGGAGGCGGCGGGGGATGCTCGCCTGGTCGCCAGCCATGAGGCGGTGGCGGAGGAGGAGGATGGCCAGCATAGTGCATGAAGATAGGTTGATCGCGGTATGACATTGGAGCCTGCATGGCGGCGATGTCGCTCGAGCGGTGAAAGTCGTAAGCGGCGAGGAAGCGCGCGTAATCTTCGACGGACCAGCCTGCGGGAGGGGGCGGGACGTCACTAAGATGGGAAGCGAGCTCGATCGAAGGTTGAGTTGAGCTGGAAAATGATGTCCAGTCACCGTCAGCGTCAGTGTCTGGCATGTCCCCAAGGAGGTTTGCTGAAGAAGCGTTCATTTTTGAATGGTGACTCGGAGGGGTATAACCACGTCAGAGTGGAGAAGCAGGGTGCCGCGAGGATATATAAGGTCAATGACCCAGACTGAGCACAAAGACGTGCTTTCGATCGTCACATGGGCTGATCAGCGCGACTGATTCAGCAGACTCGTCCTGCAGCTGCTTGCGCGGCCCCGCGCGCTAGGGCCGTCTGGTGACGCGTCCCTATAATTTGTGCCCGCGCAATTATTCGCGCTGTTCGCGCCCGCGCCGCACGCGTAGTGTATCGCGCGCTCAACCGGATTCGATAAACGAGACATTTGGATACGTACCGCGCAGGTTGCCTTCGTCTATCGCAATTCGCAAACGAATTACGCGCGTCCATCGCGAAACTTGATACTGTGGCTTGCAGTCTTGCAACGGACTCGTAGGTCGTAGCATGCTGGCAGCTCAAACGTCTTGTTTGGCCCAATCCGTCGCAGCCTTTTTCGCGGTGCCTTGTCTCCATCGTTTTCACAGCTGTGAGAAGATTCAGCTGCTGGACTTTGAAGTCATCGCCTCTGATAGTTGCCCCGGGAGGCCCAACCACAAATCAGTGCTGCGCTGTCATCGCGAGATCCACCCAGCTACCCTCGGTGCGACGTGCAAAGCCACCCGCGTTCACTAACTAGAGTGCATGCGCGCATCGATGTGGATGCGAGGAGTTCCGCCCGCAGCTCCAATAGCGATAAACGGAACGGGGATAGCAAAGCAATAAACCAAACAACGCTGGCACGCACTGGCAAAGTCATCATCACTTCTTCGCCTGTTGGTCCATACACCATCCCGAACGACGCGCAGAAGTGCGTCCACACGTAGTCATGTCCCTCGTGCACCCGACAATTACATAGCCGCGGCTATAACCCGCTCCTTTATCAAAAATCACTATTACACTGTGTAACTGCTTGGCTTTGTAGTGTGCCGCTATATATATATGCCGCTACAAGTGGGATTTTGGACGCGTCGCCGCTTTCAAAACCGCTTTCAATTGGATTTCGTCAGCCGCGTCTCCTGCCACCGGCCACCACCGACATGGCCGACAAACTCGCTCCAGGTTTGTGCAGTCTGAAGCATTCGCGTATACCAGGTGTCCGGATCTCTCAGTGTCTGTACTTACACCAACTGAAGACTTTATCAGAGACGTGTCAATCACGGTCCCGGAATCGCTTACTCGTCTACACAACTCTTGTATCCTTCGAGTAACTTACATTTAGCAACAATACGCAAGATTAATTTTACACGGCAAATAACTATATTTATCGTTTAGATCAAAAAGCGGAAACTAGTTGCGCCGTCAAGGCCATCGACAACTTCACCGCGCGCAAGTTTTTTGTTCAGACGGACAAGCTGGAACCGCAGCGTGACAACGCCCAAAAGTCCCAGAAGTGCAGCAGCTATACCGAGCGAGAACCCGCCGTAAAAGTGCGGGCTTGCGTTGGAATACAGGTACGGAACAAAGATGTTGGGAATGTTGCCTCCGACGTTGACGCACGCGACCGCAGCAGCTCGCTTGATTGGAGGACGAGGAACAGAGTTTGAAAGCCACGCGTATCCAAGAGCCCAAGAGGCGTAGACTTGGAGGAGAAGCATCATGGCGACGTAACGCGCGGCGGTCTGTGTGGTGGAGATACCGATTATGAAGCCAATAAACCCAAGACAGGGACCCCAAACCATGTGCCAGAAACGCTCCCCAGTGGCATCGGAGTGGAACGAGTTGATGACCATAGTGACTGAGCAGAATACCCAAGGAGGAACAGTGAGAAGAAGAGTTTTGGGACGGTCGTAACCAAGCGAACCGACGATAGTGGGGAATACGGTGTTGACGCCAGCTGTGGTAGCGAAGAAGAACATGACGAGGAAAAAGTTGACAATTTTGAGATCCTTGACGGCCATGGTAAAGCCACGAAACGCAGTGCGCATCCGTTCTCTAGTGCTGGCTTTGTGAAGTCCGGCGTTCTCAACAGTTACAGCAACCTCCTTTTCGTCAGCGACGCCTTCTGCAGCGTGCTTCTTCTCGCTCAAGACGTCGTGATCGTCATCAGCCTGACCGATGTCCTCAATCATGCGGACGATGCCAAGCAAACGTTCCTCTTTGGAGAGCCACCGGGTGGTAGCAGGAAGACTGGGGAGAATAAACATGGCAAGAAAAGCAACACCGACTGTGATGACACCCTCAATCAAGAACAGCCAGCGCCATGAAGCAAGACCGCGAACGCCGTCAAGATTTTCCATAACACCATAGGCAATGAGACCGGAGAAAGCGCCTGAGATCCAAGATCCGGAGACAAAGATAGAGCTAAAGAGATACGTTAATCAAGACCGTGTGAGAATTGAGCATGAGCACATACGAGCGCTTGGCAATTTCCTTGCGAGTGTACCAGCACGAAAGATAAAAGATGACACCCGGATAAAACGCAGCTTCAGCAAAGCCAATAATGATTCGGATAACGACTAGAGCGGCAAAGCTGTGAGCGGCGGCTGTGGCAGCCGAGAGAACTCCCCATATCATCATGGCGACGGGAATGTAGATGTTGGGGTGACCAATGCGCTCGAGCAACAAGTTTGAAGGAATCTGCATGGAGATGTAACCAACGAAGAGAATGGAGACGCAAGTGGAGTACTGAGTGCCCGTGAGATTGAGGTCTTCGATAAGAGTTCCAAGTCTGGCAGCAGCGATGTTGTTGCGGTCGAGGTAGTTCAGGATGTACATGATAAAGACCATGGGGAGGATGGCAAAGTCGAGCTTGAGCTTCAACCGGCGTTCCATTTCGTCACGCTCAGGAGAGCCTTTTGGCGGCAGCACGACGCCGTCGAACTCGTTTTCCCACTCGCCGAGGCTGTAGCCACGGTGAGTTTGGGGATGAGATGCAGAGTTGAAGGTCGCATCAGTAGCGGTATCTGCGGCCGCAGGGGCGCTGTCGGCAGTGTCGGCAGGGACAGCAGAAGACATGGGATGTGTGGATGTGCAATCAACGTCAGATGTGAACGACAAGGAGACAAGCGCCAGGTGACGCGCGGTGTGTATAAATATATATACAGGTGAAGATGTCACGCTCATTGCCCCACTTCTGTGCGCGTTGTGCAACCAGCGGGCGCTGTTCCTGGAATGTCCGAGGTCGGACATGCCGCGCGTGCGATGCTCACTCAGCACAGCAGCACGAAAAAACGCGAGAACAGCAATTAAGCGCCCGCGATTGCTTGTGTTTCCACCGCTCAGTGCTTGACTGTCCGCGGCCAAGCGCCATGTGTTTGCACTCACGCGTGGCCTCTGTTCGGATGTTCCCCACGCGTGTGCGGCGCCGCCGCCCGGAAGTGGTTTTTCCGCAGATCGGGTCACGGGGCGGCCTCTTTGTTGGACTTGATTATTGTTTCCCCGCGAACCCCGCACGCGACTGCGGCGCGCGTCTCCGCGTCAGAAGACGCGCTGTTCTGATCCCGATCCCGCCGGTGGCAGAGTCGGATGCTGCTTCATCCCACGTCCCTTTCCCGCCTGCGCGCAGCAGCCCCATGTTGACCCCCCACGCATTTGCGACATCAGGAGGGTGTCTCATCCCATATCCAGCAGTGTCTATAATGCTCAAGACCAAACCCGACTCCAATTAGCTGAATTGACCTGGATCATGCTCCGTTTGTTCTCCTAATATTACATTTCCCCGCTCTGCCCTTCCCGCCCCTTCACCACCGTGCCCCCGTATCCCACAGCGTCCACCCGGACTCTCAGACCCACTCCCAGCGATCCCGGCACTGCCGTGATCCATCCCGGCGCTGCCGCAACGCCCTCAAACCTGCCGTTCACATACACGACCCACTCCATCGCGCGATCGTCCTCCGTCCAGCGCAACTCCACTAAACGCCCCTTATCTGACACATCATCCTCACCCGACTGGTCTCTTATCGCACATCCTCCTTCGGCATCGGCCCGTTCTCCGTCGGATGTTCCGACTCTGGCAGAACTAACCTCCACCACCCGCCGTGGGGGCGGAGGACCACCGGCCGGCGCTGCTGATACACCTGACGTCACTGCTGCATCCGATGCTTCTCTTGCCGACCCCGGCGCCGCTACGGCATCCCATGACGCCGCTTTCACCGACCTAGATTTCGCCCCTCCCTTCGCCGCTTCCCCCGCACTTGGCAACGATCGAGCATTGTTGTTCGCCCCACTAGAAACCCGTATGCTCTCAAGCAGATCGCCAAATCCAACCAGCTCTGCAAACCCTGCACCGTCGCTGCTTCGCCGGCCAGTATCCGCTGCACTCTCATTAGCCGCTGTAACTTTGCTACTACTACTCGATCGCTCCGCGTCCCTCTCCTCCAGTTTTGTAACTTCGTAATCTATAAGCAACGCACCAAGATACATTGCGCCGTTAAAGTTATCGTGGCACAAAACATCAAGATGCTCAATCACAAAGCACGCAACAAGCTGCCTCCGCATTCGCCATCGTTCCTGGTACGCAACTTGCAAAGCATTCGTAATCTCTACCGGCACGGCTGGCACGCGAAACGCATAATTCTTCTTCACCCATGAGTTCAACACTGAGCCAGATAAATCAGCCTCAAACGCAACTGTCCCAACTTTGCGAGCTACTCCCGCAAGATTCTCGTCAACATACTCTGGTGTCGCCGTTGTGTCATCGTCAACGTCGTTGTTGTCCTCTTCACTGTTTTCACACAAGATCCACCGGCCGGACAGCCTAATCTTAGCGTCGCCCTCAACGCATTTATTAAACGTCACCCCAAACACAAACTCCGCTTCCGGAGGCAGTTGAAAATCAAGCACAAACAACGGAATGACTTGCACTCGTGACCGGGTCGAACTAGCAATCGCAGGTATCGATGGCATCCGACGAATTCGTCGCGAACCGCTCCCCGACTTCCCAGGAGATGATGGCGAACCAAGCGGCAAAGACGACATTACTGACCGATCCGACACTGGCGACGATGACATTAATTCGTCGTCCGACTCTACTGACGTTGACGACTTCGACGTTGGGAAAATCGCCTGCTGATACGGCGACAGGTTATAAGGGTCTGATACAATTTTGATACTTGATCCTCCGTAGAACGCAGTACTATAATCCAAGTCCCACGCGGTCCTAAACGTCCCAGGCTCGGCTGTAGTCACGCCATCCCGTCGAAGCTGGGCATTGTACGCCGATAAAGCGGCCGACTCTGCGCCGTGTCGAAAGCTTGGCAGTGGAGAGCGCAGAGCAAGGTGTACCCATGGCTTTCTTTTCTCGACTTTGCCATTGACAAAAAACCTAGTTCCATGGCCTGTGGAAAAGTTGGTGTAGAAAAGGCGACCGGTCGAAGTTCGCGTAATAGGAGCAGCGTGTACAGCAATCGCGTCCGCAATGCTACATCCCGTACCTGATTTATTTGGTATGTCAGTTTTTGCATCTTTCAGCGCATCCCCAATCATTTGACTCACCGGTTGCATCAATCTGATTATACCAGAACTGAAAATCATTTTTCTCAAACTCCTTTGCGCCTAGCTCCTCATAAGTCCACGCGGGCGCAAACAAAGCAACACTACTACCAATCTGTGCAACCCACTTGGCTGATATTCCCGTCCCCCATTTCGCAGGATACGACACATTTCGGCCCCATACATCAATTCCAGTCCATAAAGCGTCCAGCGACAAGGTGGGGCCTGCAATTTTGATGCTTTGCTGAACTTGATCTTGTATCCAAAAGTAATTGGTAAACAATCCGTCCGATGCACGGAAAAATGGCATCGTCTTGTCATTCAGACAATCCTGATACGCCACTCGATTCTGCGTCGTCAACGCATCATACCACAGCACTCGTCCGCGACCTCGTCCGACGGCTTTGTGTATCGCAAATCGAAGATACTCCACAAAACTGACCATTTCACGCGCAGCAGCAGTGTCTTGAAGTCTTGTCTCAACATTAATCAGGTATCCATCAAACCCATACATTCTTGCAAGCTGTGCTAGCATATCAGCGTACTTGTACCCAAATCCGCCGTTTGATTGTAAGATCATCCGTGCGTCCATCTGGCCCTTGCTATCTCCCTCCAAAATCAAGGTACCCAAACACCGTACTCCATTCTTATGACATGCAATAGTCCAGCCAACAGGTGGTATTGCAATCCGTTTATGTGAAAAGTATACAAACGTATCGATCAACTCCAATGCGCGAGCCCAGTACGCGGTCCCTGTATCGTGCTCAAAGTATCCTTGAAAGCTCGCATCCTCAGAATCACAATAGCCGCCTTTGAAATCATGACAGACTAGTAGCTTGGCTTGTAATTGTCGTCCATGGGTGTCTCTTTTACGAAGCGGCCCTCGTGCCACTTGAAGCAAATCTGACGACGAACGCACGTGCGTAGATCCACTCTCCGCAGCGGCAAAGTGACTGTCATACCATTCTTCAAGCTGCGAAAAACTCTCAAAGTACTGACATTTCGTCGCATCTTTCAACCGATTGCGCAATTCTTCGCTCACTGTTTCCTCATCAATGCTCTCGTCTTCACGCATGTACATCGTCGTTTCGCGCGCCCCGCCGCTTCGATACTCGATCCCTCCCGCTCCGTCTCCAACGCTACCTGTAGCCGCTACAGGCTGATTAACACGCATATACTTCTCAAAAGTCAATAAACTCCAAGAAACACTTTGCCCCTAAACAAATCAACAGCTGGCGAAACGTCTTGGCGAAAATGAACGTCCCTCTAATTCAACGTTAGTCTGTTCACTTGCGCTCTCCACTTCGTATTCCACAATATGCGGCGGCAGCAACCTCACGAGCGCGCGTTGGGAGTTACATATATGTAAATATAAGGCTCTTGTGTCTCAAATGGAGACAAAGCAAAAAAATAATGCGATGTCTGTGGATCGAACACAGGACCTTCAGATAAACAACCGAAGTGTGACTTCAGTCTGACGCTCTCCCAACTGAGCTAACCCCGCATGATTTGTGCTTAGAAATGTTTAGTGGCCTCTATGAGTCTTGCAAAAGGGTTAGGGCTCTCCCGAAAGGCAAATAACTGTTTATGGGACTCTTAGGACGCGTTTTTTGATTTATATTTTATATTCTCAGTGGCTTAGATAATGTTCTCAAGCCAGAAAGATGCTCAGAAATGTCTGTTCTTTGTAGGTTGTTTGCATGTGAGACGTAAAGGGGTGGGGCATCTGCATCGGTTGTGCGTGCGAGTCTCTCCCTTATGTACTTCACTGTCGAAAACCTAGGTCTGCAACGCCATAACAAGTTTATACTTTCCGTAATACCATAATTTATTTTCCAGCTGTTTACCTCACTAAGCCGACTTCTCTAACTTTTATTTTTCCATGCTAAGACACAGAATTGAATTCAGCGATGTAATCCGGCTTTAGCTCCGGATTGTGATCTGTGTGTCTCTCCACATTAAGAGGCCGTGCGGCGCGCCGCGCGGGGGTGCAAGTTGTATCTAGGGGCGTATCTCCGCGTTTTACTCCTGACTTATCGCAGACAATTCTCATTGCAGCTAAAGTGCTTCTTGCCTGTTGTTGCATATGTGAATCCACTGTTGCCAGTTCAATTTCGAATTTAAGGAGAACTGAAGAATCCCAAACGGGATTGGCAATTGGGACTGTGTCTTTCAGATAGACTTGCGAGACACTACGGATAAGCTTATCGCATTTCATTATGTTGCTGAATGAGGGCGCCACTAGCGGTCAGCGGTCCGAGTCATTTTCATCGACGACATCAGATGATCCGCTTCTTGCTACTCGGCGGCGGCCAGTTCTGCTTGAAGATGCGGAAGATGCGGATGTAATTGGACTACTAGCTGACGATGTCGAAGCTGCTGAGACTGCTGCTACGGCGAGGCATATTCAGGCGAACAAGGCGTTCACGAAGGATATGAAGGTCGATTTGAATACGCTTCATGGAGGTCAGTTTCAAGGCATCGTGATTCCGGAAAGAGGAACGCCGGAGAGAGAGGAGATGGAGAAGAAATTTAAAAAGAGAATTGATTATGCTATCTTGCCGGTCATTATCGCGATGTACATGTTGAAGTAAGTGCGTTGAGGTTTTGACGCGGGATCATGGTGTTAACGAGATTATAGCTATTTGGACAGGAACAATATTGCAGCCGCGCGCCTGGGTACGTTGATGGAGGATTTGAGCCTGAGTAGCTCACAGTACTCCACTGCCGTAGCAGTGCTATTTGTTCCATACACGCTGATGCAGATTCCATCAAACCTACTTCTCGGCAAACTTGGCCATCCGTCAATTTACTTGCCCTCTGCCATGGCAATTTGGGGAATGTTGTCGCTTTGGACTGCATTTGTGAAAGGATACTCGTCGCTTGTGTTTATCCGGTTTCTTATTGGCTTTGCCGAGTCTGCATTTTACCCTGGAACAGTGTTTTATTTGTCCTGCTGGTACACAAAGTATGAGATAGCCAAGCGGTCTGCGATTTTTGTGTGTGGATCGTGGATTTCTGGTGCGTTTTCGGGATTGGTGGCGTACGGCGTACTCGAGAACCTAGATGGCGTGTTTGGACTTGCTGCGTGGAGGTGGTTGTTTTTGCTTGAAGGAATGATGACTGTCACCGTTGCTTTGATTGCAATTCCGATTCTGCCAAACTTGCCGGCTACGACAAAGTGGCTGAGCAAGGAAGAGCGTCTTCTTGGAGTTTTGCGTATGATTGAAGATGTGGGCCAGCAGGATGATGACACAGTTGCCGCCACGAACGAGGATGGTGACGATGAGGCTCCGATTGCAGTGCCAAAGTCGAAGCTTGGCTCTGCGCTTGCTGGTCTCTATCTTGCGGTGATGGATAAGAAGGTGCTGCTTGTGTTGTGGATGCAGTTCAGTTTGGCGATGATGGGCGGAATAAACACTGTGTTTCCGACCATTGTCGGGTCGCTGGGATATGGCCAGGCAAAGACACTGTTATTGACAGCACCGCCGTGGTTGTTGTGCTCAGTCACGTCAGTGTGGAACAGTTTCCACTCGGATCGGACAGGCGACCGTGGTCTGCATATGATGTGGGGCCCCGCGTTGGCTGTGCTTGGAGTGATTGTGTCACTGATGACGACTTCGGTATTTTGGCGGTACATTTCGATGCTGTTGATGCTTCAGAACTTCAACTCGTGGTCGCTTGGATTTGCATGGCTTGCGTCGATCGTTGCGCGGCCCCCGATCAAACGAGCGGCCGCGGTTGGCGTGGTGAATTTAGGAGGCAACATCCCAAACATCATCGTGCCGTACTTTTTCTACCAGGGCGCTGAGCCGCAGTTCTACCTGGGGCTGACTGTGTGTGGGCTTTCGGCGTTGTCGGGCATTATTGCCGCGGCGACGCTGCGCACAACGTTAAAGGGGTTGAATAGGAAGCTTGCGAGGGGTGGAACAGTTGATGGATTTGACGGCGCGTCAGGGTTCCGATTTATTTACTAGACTGGTGCATTGATTTTTGCTATAGATCGTGGATAGAGAGATCGAATGAACAGATGCGGTGATCTGCGTGTAGAGCACGGTTTAGTTAATTGTGCGTAGGGCATCAAGTCGATGAGCATCACGGTCGTGATGCCGATGCCGATGCCGATGGCGCCGCGATGAAAAGTGGGTTTGATGCGATGAGAATGGGGCCTCGATCTCGCGCGAGAGAGGTGGTGAGCTGGCTGGACTGATGTTAAACGCGCGGTTGCCAACGCCCAAAACAGCAAAGTGATTGAAACGCGCACGGCAGCGCCGGACAGGTCGGACCGGATGCAGATATCTACAATGAAAGGCTCGCTTATGCAGGCGGTCGGAGAGGCGCCACAGGTGCGCGACAGGCTGCATGTGTGCATGTGCATTTGGAGGTATCTGCAGACGAACAGGCAAGAGGAAAACAGAACCAATTGGTGAAAGACGATTGAGAAGAGCACAGACGCGCGCTGTGAATTCTATACTGTACAGAAAAAGGCGCCACCATAAAAAAAAATTTCAGGCATTGGAAAAAGTCCCAATTTCCAACGCTGAGTTTGAGTTGAGATTTGAATATTTTGAATTTATTGAGGCAGCCAATAAGCAGAGATACAAAGCGTATGTATCATTCTATTGTGTACGTGCAGTGCGAAATTCATCGGTGCCTATATAGAGCCCATCGCCGTTAGTGCATGTGTACATATGTGCCGAGATAACACCAGATCATATACGGTCAGCACATCGGCGTCGTCATAGGGCACGTCATGACGATAACGCTGTCTGCGGGCTGAGTCCGACGACAAAGTTGCGAACGCGGACGCGGCGGGCGATTAGCGAGCGGGTGGCGAACTGCGTGGGCCGCTATGTTTATGTATTTCTGTAGTGACAAGTTTTAAGGGTCGTGATCGCAGGAGCGAATCGACGTAGGAATGACATCAACTCCAGCCGATCGATGCTCACCAGACCGCGCTTGCTGCTTGCACTCGTACTTCTCTAATACGTTCACAGTACTCAGTTACACTGTATTCTACTGTTTAGCACTGTAAACCCATCGCGTCTATCACGACTTGCTCTGTGTTCGAGATGTTCACGCTCTCCGCACTCGCGACGTCGGAAACCTGCAGCGGGAGCCTGCCCTGCGCTGCCCGCGAACTCTATCTGTCTGCATCAGTCCCGTTCTGGCCTAGCGCGACGCCGCGCCCGCCCGACAGCACGATCGCATCTCCCAGCAAAGCATATACTGCATGCACATATCTCGACTATACGGCCGCAGCCACGACCAAGCCCGTGAAGCACTCGCTGAGCATCGCGAGTTAAAAAAGCAGCCTGCCGGTGTCTGCAAGCGCATTATTTGCTACACGAGTCTCAATAGCTTGCGCGCGTCCTCCATCAGGACAGCCAATTAGTCAGCCAGGGTGCACCGAGCGCGCCGGAGAGCCCCAAGCGGCTAGCGTGCGGCTCGGCCAGGGCCAGCGAGTGTCACCGAAAAATTATTTCTGAGCGCCGTGAAAGAAAGTTAGCGCTTGTTCCAGTTTTGCCATTCTGCGCGCGCGAAGCTGGAGCTCATCTAAAACTCCATCGTCAACTCGCCCTCATCGCCTCCCAGCGCGCGCCGCCCGCCTTTCTCCTGCTCCCTCCTCGTTCCTCCCTTCTCGCCTCTCTCCCTCCTTCTCTTCATCCTCCTCCTTCTCCTCCTCCTCCTCCTCCTTTCTTCTTCTCACACCTCCCTCCGCCCTTCCTCCCCGACAATGGACGCGTCTCTCCCCTCATCCCCCTCCGCCTCCGCGCCCTCTCCCTCCCTTAAGCGAGCGCGTGACCCCGTCGACAACGCCTCCACCAAGCGTCTCGCTGTCGAGGACTCCCCCTACAGTACGTCCGCTTCTCCTCAGCATCACCTCTTTCCTCTTCTCTAACTAACGCGCTTCTTCAGTGTCCTCGCCCGACGATGAGCTCTTTGAAGGCTTCTTCACTCCTCCCCTCTCCGCCACCGACTCCCTTGAGTCCCTCGACTTCGGTTTTGACGACCCCGTCATCTCCGCAGAGCCCGCCACTTCCGGCGCCCTTTTCTCCTCCGTTGAGTTTGACCACACAAACGAGGCCGTCTTCCCCGCCGTCGACTCTGCCTTCTACAAGGCCCCTGCCCCTGCATGGCCAACAGACTCTACTCCAGCCACCCCGTCCGCCTCACACACAATCCACTCCCATCTGCCCCAGCGTCCGTCGTACAATGCCTCATCTCTATCCGCCACCACCTCCTCCCCTAGCACAAACGTCGACGCTCTTCTTGAGCAGTACCTCGATGTCAACAACGCCGTCGATAACTCCGTCGCCCTCTCCAACACAAAGCTCTGGATCGATAGATACATGACCATCCCGATCTGCGGCTATCTCAACCGCGTTGCAAACGAGCAGCGCGCGGAGATCGAAAAGCGCGCGTCCGCAGCCTCGGCAAAAGGAAACCCGCGTCGTCGCCCGATCCCCGTCCCTGCCGCAAAAAAGACACAGTTGCTTCCCCACGCCACTCTTGCGCCTACGTCTTCCCCATCCCCTGCGATCTCAGTCCCTGCCGACACTTCCTCCGCGACTCACCTTGCTGTCACTACTACCCCCGCTTCCACTGCCGCACCTACTTCCACTGCCACTCCTGCTTCCGCCGCTCCACCTGCTCCCACTGCTGCCGTTCCGGCTACTGCCAATTCCGGTGCTTCGTCTGCGTCCTCTTCAGTTCCAGTTCGCCGCCAGCGTCCGACTGCTTCGTTCAGGCATACCATGTCTGCGCCAACGGTGTACGGTCTGAAGCGCCGGAGTTTTGTCATGGGAAAGGGAAAAGAAATGGTTGCTCGGGGCGTTATAGTTGGTGATTTGCTTTTGTGATTTGTTTTTAATTGGGTTTTTTTATTGCATTCTCCGGTGTGAGATATGATGATACTTTGGAGTCCGGACTGACTCGTCAACGGAACTTCCTTTTTCCTCCCCTCTCCTCTGCATTACATTGTGAATCCTGGTTTTCAAAAGTTACTACCCTCTTGTTTTGCTCTTTTTTTGGATTTATTTCTTCTCTGATTTGCATTATTATCTTTTTTTATTATTTCATTTTTGGTTCATTTTTGATGTTTTGGGGTGGGCGCGAATATCTTTTTCCTTTTGACTTTTATTTAATTCTCTCTTGTTCATTTCCTTCCTGCGTGCGTGCGTGCGTTTCTCATGTTCTTCGCGTCATGCCCCCCTCTCCTCGATACGTGTTTACTATATGGTATTTATGTTTTGGCCTGTATGTTCAGTTCCGGCACATTTAAAGCTCAATCTTAATGATCATTTATACTATTAACTGAGACCTAATTGTTTTCCGTATACCTCCGTAATCTTGCCATTTGTCGCATAAAAAATTCACAGACCTCCGTATAACCGTCCTTTCTCTGCCCTAATATATACATAAGTTTCATCTGCAGCACTGCAACATTACACAGCCCACCCAACCTGCATTCTCCGCTGTGTCTGCTTGTTGTGCATCTTTCCTCCCCCATTTCCATTCTTGCGAGGGGAATGAGACACTGTCTCCATCTGATTCTTACGAGGTGAAGTCTGTGGCGTACGTTGCGCTGCCATCGTTGTCGTTGTTGTTGTTGTTTGCGGCTGCGTCGAGACTGGCGTTTGCTTCGTCGTTTCCACTGCACATTTCTCAGCATCTACCGACTCCGCCGTTTTCTCTGTCTTGCCTTTGACTTCATTCTCAGAGTCCTGCTGCTGCGTAGGCGTCTTCGGCACAAGTTCCGTCTCAACCTTCACAGTCACAGACGGACTAAGCAGATACTCCTCATGATCTCTTGCATAAACAGGCGACGTCGGCGCGCTCTGTGACGCTTCACGCACAATCGCACTCTTAATCACGACCTCCGCTGGCTCTTCTACTACCGCAGCATACGACGGGCTCATCGGCAATCTCAAGGCCGTCGCGCTGTTGCCGCCTGTCGCAGGTGAGGTCCGTTCAATGCGATACTCATCTGACGCGGATCGCTGACCTGTAAGCTGATGCATACGCTGGGCTGCGCAAGTAGATGTCTCGACTACCTTCGCAATTGGCATCTGTTCCTGATTCTGAGTAGAAGGAGGAACATGTGTGCGCGCATTCGCACTAGTCGGTGCAGTGGGTATCTTTCCTGAAGACTCTGAGGACGCCGTGGTGGTTGTCGCGGGCGGTGATTTCTTCATCGAGGAACTAGACGGAGGGGTATCTTTTTTGACAGACTTGCGCGACGCGACTTCCGCTGTGGTATCGACGCTCAAACTTGGTCGCGGCTGAGCCGCCGCCGCTGCTGCAAATGCGGGAGAACTGATCTCGCCTTCTTCATCTTCCTCGTCTGACATGATGATACGGTACCGCGCTGTATCATCACTCAAAGCTTGCTGAGCTTGAACAGCGTATTGTGCTGACTCCATGGATTGATCCACGGGCATAGGCATCATCTGTCGCATTCCTTGATAATACGCATTAGGATTCATCATCAAATACTGCATCGAAGGATCTGGCGCCGCAGAAGTACCATCCGGCATCATCGGCATCTGCTGCATTGGCATCTGCATGTTAAACGGCATGTTCATAGGCATTTGGCTTATTTGCTGCTGCGATACTGCCTGTCCCTGCTGTGTCTGCACTTGCTGCTGGCGGGATGCAAGATATGCCGACCACTGCGCGCGGCCATACTTTGTGGACATATCGAATTGCAGCCCATCGATTGTAACAACACACTTAGATGATGATGATTGCGCCGAGGGTTGTGTCTGCTGCTGCTGCTGCTGCTGCTGCTGCTGTTGATGAGGCGCAGGAGGCTGCTGCTGCGGCTGTGTCTGTCCCTGCTGATGCTGTGAGTAAGACTGATCCTGCTCGTTATATCCATAGAACTCGGCTGTATAGTTTAGTAACATCATTCAAACTCATCAATAGGAATTGATACGCACGGTCCTGATTCGCGTAATGCAAATCTCCTGAAAACTGGTACACCCACTGCCACAATCTCCCAGTGGCATCCTTGAGTTTCTCGAGCTCACGACGCACATCGCCACCACGATTGAGCCGGCCCTGCAAATTTCGCGAGTCGGACTTAGCAGTCTGTGCAACCTCAAGAATTTTCTCTTTCATTAGTTCAATTTCGCGATTGTTGCTCTGGAGTCCAAGCTGTAGTTGCTGAAGAAGTGCGTTAGAAAGCTCAGCTGTAGCTGCAGAGCTCGCAAGAACAATGCGTTTCACTTCCTCTTCGTCAATCATGTTGATTGGAACGCCAGTGCGAACTGGCTCCGATGGAGTGGCAGCGGGTTTGTCAAAAGTGGCATCGGCTGGCTTATTCTCTTGCGTGAATCCACTATCCGGTTTCTGGGCGGTAGAATTACCAAGACCTTCGTTTAATGGATGATCAAACCAGTCAACAGGAGATACCGGGACAGCATCAGCGCTCGGCTTCTGTGCCTCGCTAGCAACATTCATAGTCTCCAACTTTTCATTCAAAGTATCCGGCAAAAGGGTATTATCACTCTTGAGTTCTTCGGTCAAAGCTGCTGTACCGCTAACGTCAGTAGCTTCTGCAACCTCGGTTGTTGGCTTAACGGCTTCCTCTGAAGTTCCAAGCGGGATCTTCTCCGCCATTGCGGTCTTGACCCACGACCACCCCTTGACAAAGCTCTGTCGAATAACTTTCTCCGTCTTCTTAACATACTCCGAAGGCTTTGGTAAATCTCTAATTTTGGCAAACCCAATGGTTGCGGTACACATGACAGCCACCAGCAATATGGCAATGAACATGACCAATGCTGGATGGGGAGGCGATGAGTGTACTTGTGGAGCAGGAATAGCTTCAGAGATGGTAAGAGGTGGTTCAGGTATAGGCTTTGCGGTTTGTTGAAGACAGAGAGCCAAGTTTTCAAGTGCGGATGCTTTGGGCCGAGCAGTGATGAGATGCTCAACGCAACTAAATCAAGTGTTAGATAGGATACAATATGCTATTCATGCATGCATACCTGCGTGCTTCAGCAGGCAAAGACTGAAGGATCTGTTCCGCTGTTATCAACGGCTTTACACTTGGTGCTGCCATGCTAGCAGTCTTGACCACGCTCATGGCAGTCACGCTTGAAACAGTAGTGTCTGCACTAGCAGCTTCGCCAGCACTGCGCAGGCCCACCGCCGCAGACGCGAGATGAACAGTGAGGATGATCAGGTTAGCGGCGACAAGGACGCTGGATATACTTGATGCAGCGTCAAAGCTACTTCTTTTTTGATGTGGACTTTTCTTGACGAGATCGGCAAGTATCCCGCTGGTGAGCTTGCTTGGCGACGCCGGGACGACTGCAGGATCGGTGGCTGTGACGCCAGAAAATGAGAACCACGCAGGACGAGACCAAGCTGGGGCCATTGTGGGTTGTAGGGTGCTGTATGTAGACGGAACAAAGAAAGAGGAGGTGTAGATGTGGCAGTGAGAAAGATAGCAGTAGGCGAGGAAAAGACGGGGAGTGAAAGGAGCGAGACGCAGGAACAACGCAACAGTGTCGGGCTGATTTAGAACCGGCCGGGAAGAAACACGCGACGACTTCGCAGTGGGCCGAAATCGCGGGGTACAGATATTGTGCAGGAACAGACCCCTGCATGTTCGCGGAGCAGGTGTAAGCACTGCTTGCGAAACCTCCCTCATCGAGATGAGCGCTTCGCTCTATACAGTTGACTCTTCAGTAGGTCATCATTTCACGGGAATGGGCTCGCCTTTACCGACACTGAAAGATACGACACTCAAAAAAGGAAGTTTGACTGAGGTTGAAACTGAAAGCATTCTCGAGAAGAATACAAAACTTTCCCCGCTTTGAATTGGAGAGCTACCACAAGTAACAATGGCAATCAGCGTGTTCTTTCTTTCGGCTTTCGCGTTCTGCTACTACACAACCTGGACTTTGTTCATGGTGCGTCACAATGGAGTCAGCATGTGTGAAGTATCGAGCTAACATGAATTTTAGCCATTTGTCGACACAACACACCCGATACAGCAGCTTTTCCCACCACGTGAATGGGCAATCAAAATTCCAGTCATCATCCTGTTAACCGCGGCGACAGTTATTGGAAGCTTTCTTGGCGTGGTTATGATTTTCTCGAATAAGCCAGCAGTGAAGCAAGCTGAGGGGTTTAGGAATACGGCGGTATACTGATGTCTCGACGCAAGATGGCGATGAGTGTAACAGGCCTGCATTTGTGAGTGCATTTTGGAGTTGAGGAGTTTTTTTTGTAGTATACGTTGTCTGGGAATTATCTGCAATATAGCCGCGTCACCAGACATCATTGCCCTTCTGGTTGAATTACATTAAATAGCTGCCTGAAATATCCACTCAAAGGCCATCTGTCCTGACTGGATCTTGATAATGAGGTGCTTTGACGACATTAAGTGTTAAGATCTTTCCCATGAAAAGGAAGCCCAATGCATAGCAGTTGCGTACCCAGCCCTTTAAATTGGGCTAAGTTCGAGGGCACCGAGAATATATACTTCTCTGCGTATGATCCGTAATCCTAGATGCAAAAACCGACAAAAAAGTACTTGACTCTCTCACTACGCGTACTCTTCTGTTCTTCATGCTCAGTGAAATGCAAAATCGTACACACAAACGGCTCCGTTGACTGGATGAGCAATGCCAGTTTCAACAAGTACCGACGGATGCAACCGACCGCGGCGCTTACCAGAGTCTGCAGTCAACAGCATCATAGAATGCTCGGGGATAACGGCGACTATGGGCGGATGTTGGACCGAGTGGGGAAGTTCCCGAGCGCCGCAGCAAGACGCTCGAGCTGTTCGCGTCCCCGCATCGCCATTCCTTTCTCGATCGGAGCTGTTCACCCCTCCTTAGTGCACTCATATATTAGTTGGCTGTTTCTCCCTATTTTCATCCAAAACCCGCACAAAGGTGAATATTTGGCTGCCAGAAAACCTCGGCACCATGTCCGTCGTTCTCAACATTTCCGATCTCGAGGCAGCTGCACGACACAAAGTACCCAAGTCTGTCTGGGACTTCTGGGCAGGTGGTGCCAACGAGCTCGTCACCGTCGGCGAGAATCTGGATGCGTTTTCAAACTATCGGCTACGACCTCGGTATCTCAAAAACGTCGAAAATGTCGACACTCGTCCTGCTCGCAAGCTTCTGGGAAAGTCATGGGCCATGCCATGTGGTCTTGCTCCTTCATCAATGCATAAACTAGCGGTACCAGAAGGCGAATGTGCTACCGCCGCTGCTGCAAAAGCGCGCAATTGGCCAATGGCTATCTCGTCTTACTCTGCATGCTCATTAGAGGAAGCAAAGGAAGCTGGCGGAGACTCACTTACGTTTTTTCAGCTTTACGTCTTCAAAAATCGAGACACGTGCGCAGATCTAGTTCGACGAGCCGAAGCGGCTGGCTACAAGGCTTTACTAGTAACAATTGACTCTCCGTATCTTGGTCTTCGGTATGGCGAACGTCGAAATAAATTTGAGCTGCCAAAAGGATTGGAGCCGGGAAACTTCGCTGGGGCAAGATACGCTGGACCTGTTGACTTTGCCGTTGATGAAAAAAGCTCGAGTCGCGTGCCCGGCGAGAACGAGGCAATAAAAACAGCAAAACCAAACGCGATTGATCCGTCTCTCACATTTGAAATCATTCCATGGCTCAAGTCTTTTACGAAAATGCAAGTTTGGCTCAAGGGAGTTATGACTGCCGAAGATGCTCAGCTTGCGGTCAGCGCTGGTGCCGACGGAATCTGGGTTTCCAACCACGGTGGTCGTCAACTTGACGGCTGTTTTCCTACGCTTGACGCCTTACCGGAAGTGGTCGAGGCTGTTGCTAATCGTATTCCAGTTGTACGTATATGAATCTGTAAATTTTTTCTATGTAAGCGGATCTGTCTACTTTTACTGACAAACATCTCGCAGCACGTCGACGGCGGCATTCGCCGAGGCTCAGATATCGTCAAAGCTCTTGCGCTTGGTGCGGAATTTGTTTGGATCGGCCGTCCTGTTCTGTGGGGTCTCGCCTATGATGGCCAAGCTGGCGTGGAATTGGCCGAAAAGATGCTCGAGACGGAGTTCAAACTTGCCATGGCGCTAACAGGTTGCGCATCCGTATCTGAAATTTCTAAAGCGCACATCGCTCGCCGCCGTCCAATGTGGTCTCGTCTGTGAGATTCCCGATCGATGTGTCATGTCCCATAGAGCCCAGAATATCATGATGAATAAGTTCGCATATCCAACGCCTAGTAAGGCTGGTAACGTTTGTCGTCTTTGCTCTTCTTTGTCTTTTTCTTCGTCTTCTCGCCGTCTGCACCAGATTTATGATGCTTGTGCTTATGCTGCTTTTTCTCTGTGACTTTCCATTCTGAAGTTTCTTTCGCGGCAACAGACTCTTCCACAGCTCCAGTAGCAAACGGAAGCTTCCATAACTTGATAACACCGTCTTCTCCACCAGTGACACTGAGACCATTAGCCTGATCGACCGCGATGCAACGTACGACTTCTTCGCCGTGCGCACGAGGAAACTCGATCCGAGGAATCTCAGTAAACGGTTGTGAAAGTCCGAGGCTGCGATCAAGCGAGGGAAACGGCAAAAGAGAAAGCTTGCCTTCCATATTGCTTCCTACAGCCGCCCAACCGCCGGAAACGCTCATATCCACAACATACTCGCAATGCCATCGCTCCCGCAGATCGCCGTAGTCAATAGGTCTTTCTTCCGGAGGTGGCGTCGCAAAAGCACCGTCGTCCTTATCTTCACCCTCATTTTTGTCCGTCTGAAGGTAAAACGCAAATGTTTCAATGTGAGAGAGCGCAAAAATCCAGTCACGCTTTCCATCGTGCGCAAAGCCAGCAAGATGAACAGACGCGTGATTCACGACCTGCATGACAGCTTCATCTTCATCACTCTTTGAGGTATCAAGTCGCGTAACCAGACCGTCCGTGCTACCAGAGACAAGTGCATGTCGCACATCCGGATCATAGCTCACGCTCGTAACATCGTCGTTATGCGAATCCATGTACCGTCTTAACGGCGTTCCAAGCTTGCGAGCATCCCACACAAGAATCTCGGCATCTTGTCCAACAAGCTCTGTTCCAGCTGCAAATTCGCCGGTAAGTTTTGAATATGCAAGCGATAAAAGTGGCTTGCATTTGTCAAGCTGTCCGGTCGCGCCTATGTTTTTTCCATTCGCGCGACAATCCCAAAGCTTCACAACTCCGTCTTCACCAGCTGATGCAACAGTATTCGCGTCCACTGTCAACGCACCAGCAATATTACCGTCGTGTGCAGATCGAATCGTAAACTTCTCGCGAACATTGCCAGACGACAGATCAAAGACTCTAAGACTTTTGTCCGAAAGCGACGCGACAACCTCGTTTAGCGATCCTGAATTCGAGAGTGCACTGACACTCAACACGTACTCAGGAGAGTACTCAGCAGAGCCTAGTAGACTAGTGCTCGAGATTAAAGAGCTTTCACCACCATTAAACATTTTCAAAGTAGCGTGCGGTTATGCGAAGAACTTGTGTGAACGGCTGCTGGGTTGAACGGGGCAAATTTTTGTTTGATCTTTGTTCGCGCCGACATTAAAGCTTTCCTGTTTTGGAAATTAAGGCTTGGGTACTGTTCACCCAAACCCAGATTTCGCGTCAACCAAACACTCGAACGCGTGTCTCGCGCGTTTGACCCACATATCTGGTTCTTTACATCATACGTAGCGTACTGCTCATCGCAAGGAGTTTCTGGATTTTGACAATCAATTAATAAATACTGAGATTTGAAAGCACGCAAACTTTGCTTTAATCATGGACGCTCATTTGTTTTCTTCAGAGGCACTCCTCAGCTTTCCACCTCCAGAGCAAGCAAGCGAGACTCAGAGTCCAGACGGAGCGTTTGCTCAGTATTTTGAGAGCGCTGATGTATTACCACTAGACTTATTATTTGTGGAGGAGAACTGCTTACATTCACCGTCAAAGTTACTTCAGCAAAATACTCTGAATCAAGTTGATGAGCAGATCATGCTGAAGACCGGTGAGTCACGCAGCGAGGTTGACGTTACTCAAATCAATACGATCAAACATGACGATTTTTCAGAGTTTACCGAAATTCCTAGAGAAAAAGAAGTCACTTCAGACATTCCTGGAGTTCAAATCGAGACCGATATAAGCTCCACACGGCCATCCAAGCCAACATTGACTGCAGAAGAAGAAGGATCTTCCGTTGATAGTATCACACTTGAAGGTAGCACACGTGAAGATAGCTGGGGACAATATGTTCAGGCTCCAGATCCAACACTCCTTGAAACTACGAATGAGAACTGTTATGTTCCGGCTGAAGAATTGACAGCGGGTGTGTATCAGCCGGACGTCGAACTGATTCAGGTCACGTCATACGAAAACGAATTATGGGCACCTACACAGTCGGTCGTTGAGGAAACTAGCGGAAACCATGCTGTTGAATCTAATAAGACGACAATTATTTCTGATCTTATTGATTTTACTGAGGAGTTTAATGTTCAACATATATTGTGCGATGCTGAGGTAGCGGAAAATGCTGAAGTGGCAGTTGAGGTGGAAAACGTTTCCGAATTTGCTTTTAAGTCCGGGGATCATGCTGTTCAAGCGACAGATATTAATGCTTCTGCCTGTAAATCAACGTCAGGCCTTGGTGAATGTGAACAGCTGGCAGAGAACTTGCACACGCTCACTCACGGTGACATCTCGACCGAAGATGATGAGGATGAAGATGCTGACGAACATATGCTACAAAGGTTTGATAGTGTGAAATCTCAGCTTGGATCACCGGTACATCAGAATATTTTGGAGTCTGACAGCGATATTCCAGTTCCGGAGATCTGGACTATGTCGTCATCTTCTTCAGAGGGCTCGTTTGATGGAGTTGATGAGGCTGATGAGGATGATGAGGTTGACGAGATTGCGTACGAGCGAATCACTGAACGCATTTCTCAGCGAGCCATCACGCTGAGAGATCATAGAGAGCGCGGGGAAAGAGAAGTTTTTGCACAGTTGGAGACAAATCAGCAATCGACTATCCAGCCTCCGACAGCAAAGGAATTTTTGTTTTGCAACAGACTTGATCTGAAGCCAAGTGCGCCTAACACAAGCAAGCCCGCAGAGTCGAAGACGACTGAAATGACGGAGGCTGTGGAGGGTGAAAGCGATGAAGAAGTGAATGCTGAGGACAGTTTTGTAACTGTGTCAACCTTCTCTTCAGATGAAAATAAGGAAAATCTTCCTCCGTCGAGTCGCTCGACTTCAAACAAGTCCGAACTTGTTGTGCGAAAGCGCGGGTTTGCGATGAACACTGGGATTCCTTTTCAGCAAATTACCCGACAGATCATCGCCAAGGAAAAGGCTCCACAGATGCGTCAGTCATTTCTCAAGTTTTACGAAACATACGTTCCGTCGTCGCTTAAGCGCAAGTGGTTAGGTAGCACTTCAAGTGAGAGCGAAGAACATGATACAGAGTCACTGTCTATAAGTAGACGAGCATCTCAGATTTGGAGACGTCAGATCTCTGATGGCAGTCTTTCCACTGTGGTGAGACAAGTTAGTGGAGCCGCTACGGCATCGACAAGGATAATTAGTGAATCATCTCAGCGTGTGACTTATCTTGCGGAACAGTCCGTTGAGATTGCAGAGAACAACGTTGACGCGATCGTTGGGATTGCTTGTGCGATGGTTGCTATAGGATCAGTCTTTATCGCCGTCTGCTCTTTGGTAGACAGCAACGGGCGAGACTTGATCGGCATTCGAACAATTATTGACGTGTACTGTTCTTCCATTGCTTTAATATTTTTTGGAAACCCACATAAATGCGGAATGGCAAAGCTAACATGATTTACAATTTTAGGTGCGCGACGAAATATAAGACTTATAACGATATTATGACCTGCGTTGTTCCATCACCACGAACGATATGGCTGCTTCGACTTCCCGGCATTGACTCAGAGAGTCAATTTCTTCCGTACGTTGCTCTCTGCGAGCTGTACATTTGGGCCATGGTTCTTGGTATGCTTGCTATTATGAGCTGCTGTGGTGTTGTCGCTGCGATTGCCGCGACGAGCTTTGTGATTCTGTTGCTGCTCCGTGGAACCGATTATTGCGTTCGCTGGCTGCTGATGATGACCGCGGACCTCATGGTTCAACAGAAAAATGAACTTGGAAAGATTAAACGAATGGTGTTGCGGCGAGATGAGCAGATAAACAGTGTCGGAGCTCATACATGATCACTGAAACGTTTGAAGACTTTTATAATTTCTTCCTTGCGATCTACATCCATATATACATTTTGAGTCATAATATTCTTAGACTCGGAGACCATTCACAGTACATATTAATTCATAACATATGATAAGACGCACAGAACTATGCAAATGTATGAACCTCTTCCCAATCCTCGGGATTCTCCATGGGCCCAGCCAAACCAGCTGAGCGCTCTTTAATCTCCGCTCTCATAGCTTTCCTTGTTCTCTCCACAAGCGAAGAACTACATTCCCACATAAAGAGCGCGACAAACACAGTTTTCGCTGACCCACGCACATTTGACTCCGACACGGGTTTGATGTATTGCTTCACAAATGAATTACTCCGTACTACCGCGGCGCCATCAACGTTCTCTCCGTCCTCTCTCGCGTAATGTTCGACATGAGACACGTCTTCGAGTCTCCCAATAACATTAATCCATGTTCCCACTTGTAAAAACTTTGAGTCAAACGCGCTATCTCGATTGACCACGTCTGTCGAAACAAGCATCCGGCACTGTTGTCCGACACGTGTGCCTCGTTTTCGTTTTCCGCGATCAACAGCCACATCAGAAGTTTCACACCGATCCTCAATTATGAGCAGACCTGAAACGGGATCGTAGTCCACTACTCGTCCAAGAGTTCGATATCTGTGAAGACCATCAAGCCATGAACTATTACTCTCATGCTCATATTTGTTGGATGCTGGATCGCGCTGCGCGAGTCGCCGCGCGATGATCGCAGAGAGCAAGTTCGGAAGCGTGGTGAGTAGTGTCCCTGAGTTGTAAGCCGTTATATGGGAATCTGAAAGCTCTGTAGATCTGGAGGCCATCTCACATTGTCACGCGCGTAGACGGTGCTGTAGATTTGTTGTGAATACAACGCGTTGGCGACTGCAGTTTACTTTACGCGTCGGGGACGCGAAGTGCGGCAGGCCCCGAAACGGGAATATGTCCCAAAAGGGCTATCACGTACTTAAGCGCCGCACCTGATGTGCGGCGAAAAAGGGTATCGATGCAAAAAGTTGAGAAGATGCGTTGGATAGAAATACTTTATGAACCAGCGAAGATCGATCAGTTACGGATATTCGGCTGCGTGACATTTACTCAATAGTCGTCGATTGGAGGTTTTCTGAATATATTGAGGGAGGAGGCGACGGCATTGATATAATGTCTGTCATTCTCGCGTCTGCGGGATATGACCACACCATTCGATTCTGGGAAGCGCTGTCCGGAATCTGTCAACGGACGATACAGCATCCGGATTCGCAAGTCAACAGACTCGCGATCACGCCGGATAAGCGATACCTTGCTGCTGCGGGACGCACGAGTGTTAAGCTGTATGATATTCGATCGACAAATCCTAATCCTGTAAGCTTCGATTTTTTTTGAGAGCGTGATGCGGGGTAAAGTGAGCTAACTGCGTGGAAGGTAACAACGTTTGAAGGACATACGAATAACATCACTGGAATTGCGTTTCAGAGCGATGGAAAATGGATGGCAACGTCGTCTGAAGATGGAACGGTCAAAGTGTGGGATATGCGTGCGCCGATGGTACAGCGGAATTACAAGCATCGATCGCCTGTAAACGATGTCGTGATCCATCCTAACCAGGGTGAACTGATTAGTTGCGATGAAGGTGGCAATGTGCGGATATGGGATTTGGGAGAAAACACGTGTACACATCAGTTGATTCCGCAAGAAGATACACCCGTTCGGTCTGTATCGGTAGCAGCGGATGGATCGATGCTTGTTGCGGGCAATAACAAAGGAAACTGCTACGTTTGGAAGATGATGAACAGTCATGAAACGACATCATTGATACCAGTTACAAAATTTAGGGCACACGCAAAGTACATTACACGAGTGCTGCTTTCGCCGGATGTGAAGCACCTTGCGACGTGCTCTGCAGATCACACTGCTCGAATTTGGTCGACGGACGGATTTGGCGGAGAAATGACACTCCATGGACATCAGCGGTGGGTGTGGGATTGTGCGTTTAGCGCAGACTCGGCATATCTTGTTACTGCGTGTTCAGATCATTACGCTCGTCTGTGGGAGTTAGGATCGGGGCATATTATTCGGCAGTATAACGGCCATCATAAAGGTGCTGTGTGTGTTGCGTTGAATGATGTCTGATGGGTGGTTTTAGTTGGATATCGGGTGGTTATTATTACTGTACAATGTATATTGCTCTAGGTTTTTGGTTAGTTTTGTTGGGTTTTAATTTAATTATCTGCATCCTTGCCACTGATGGATCTTCATTTAGACACAAACAGCTTCGTTTGCTGATCTGACAACTTCTACGTATTCCGTAGACAGCATTAGATAACATTCCGAAGGGATACACAAATCAGCCTTCTATTAAGCTGACGTTTGATACAGCACCGTATTAGTTTACTGAAATGTGAAGAAGAAGAAAAAAAAAAAAAACTTTTTAATCCGGTCGCAGACTCAAAATCTGGATGCCGGATGATTCAAAAGTGGCTATATACAGACTGTGGATGTTGCCAGTCATTGCGATCTGACATCTATGGTCATTTTTCCTTTCCTACGCCGTCGCTTCGACTAATTTGCCGTCCTCCGTCAAGTTCAAATTCTGGACTGCCTCGATCAACGCAGCGGTGTCGTCTTCAATGTATGCTGCGTCGATGTCTTCCAGTTCGTCGAGGTTTTTGCTGCAGAGATTGTCAGTGCCGTAAACATGAAAAGTAGTGTGATGGTGCTTACTGCATGGAGTACGCATCCTCGCCGTCGCCGTAGTATCCCTTCTCGATGTCTTTGACTCTGGACGGAGTTAGCGGGGATCTGGTACAGGCAAAAGTTTACATACTCGAATTTGAGAGTGTCGCGGTAGAGATGCAACGCGGCTCTGTTGGATTTCCGCACATGCAAACTGACGTACTTGGCATCGTAGCATTCCTTGAGTCCGTACACTGCAACACGAGTTTGTTGTTAGCATATGTTCACTTTGAGCAAGTGCGCAGCCGCCGCCAGCAGACATACGTGATAAGCTCATAAGCTTTCCAGCGAGCCCTGTTCGCCGGTAGGTCCGCATGACCGAGAGACTTGTGATATGGCCGTGCTGGATTCCGTCCTTTGGCTCCTCCTCCATTTTGGCCAGCACGTATCCGACGATCTTCTTTCCCGACGGGTCGAGAGCGATGAACGAGGCCTGCGGCCATGTGACGGCGTGGTACATGTAGTACCGCAGCACGTAGTTCTCGGGCAGATCCATCAGGTTTGCGTTCTGCATGCCCGGCAGATCCGCAACTGTCGCTTTGCGGATGTCCATCGTGCTGTGCTGTGTGTCTGTCTAAGCCCTATTAACACTGGGGTCGTCCGACAGCGCCGGACGTCGTGTCGTGAACTCCGTGAACATCACGTCTCTCGCGGCTGCCGGCGCCGGCGTCACCACGACACCCTCAAAGACGCTCACATCCGCTGTGCTGTGCGCTACGCCGGGCCTCGCGTCCCGCGCACTTCTCTTCCCGCTTCGTGCGCCCCTCTACGCAGCAGGTCTGACGCCTACGCCGCCGCCGCCGACCCCACGCGTCCTTGCAAGTCCGGAAGGCTGTCAACACTCGTTGCGACGCGTCCTCCTCCCCGCCGCCTCTTCAGCGCGTCCCGGCCCCGCCCTCGTTCCGTCGCGTCTCCGACACCGCGCAGCGCGCTGCTGCTCCGCCCGTCACTTATCGATAACGCGCCCGAGACGCGTCGCCGACGCGACTTGCCCGCGCAACCACCGCGTCGCCTGTGCTCCCCTCCTCCCCACCATGTCCAACATGTCGCGCCAGCACCGCGCAATGCTGGAAAACCCAGCTATTGCGGCATTCGGCTACTCCACCGCCCCCACCCCCGTCCAGACATCTGCGGGCCAGCAGCACCAACACCAACACCAGCACCAGCACCAGCACCAGCACCAGCACCAGCAGCAGATTTTGCAGCAGTACGGAATTCCTCCTACAGTGTCTGCCTCCAGCTCCGCAAGCAACTTCGTGGCCGTCCAGGCCGCGGCAGCAGCAGCAGCAGCAGCCGCGTCCAGGGGACGGCCACCGCTTCCACCGGATCTCCTGCCCTGGACAGTCCTTCTCCGCGACCACCGGCCCGCAACCGTTTACCCCATCACATCCCCCGCCGCCGTGCCAATGGGCCTGCTTGCTTTTCTTTGCGACGAGCTTAACGTCGAGATTGAGCGTGGCGAGACTTTGTGAGCACCTCACCTACCTTGTCTTCCCTCTCAGACTGCACCTGCTGACCGACAACGTATAGCCCAATGATCGAGCCGCTTCCAATCGACGCCTTTCAGTCCTACTGGTTCTCGTCCTTTGCAGCAGTCATGCTCGCTGGCGAGGAGCCAACCATCACCGGAGACAGAGACTGGTCAAAAGACTGCTTCGGCGCCTTCTACGTAAGTCCCCTTTCGCGCAACTCCGTCTCGACAGAACCTAAAATCGCATAGATCAAACCCAACTATCCTGGCCGATCAGCACACATTTGCTCGGCAGGATTTATTGTTGCCGCACACGCTCGGTCAAAAGGTATCGGTCGAGTCATGGGCGAGTGCTATATCACCTGGGCCCCCAAGCTTGGCTACACATACTCTGTCTTTAATCTTGTGTTTGAAACAAACGCTGCTGCTCGTCGAATCTGGGAGTCGATTGGGTTCAAAAGGATCGGACGAGTCAAAGGAGCTGCTATTCTGAAAAATCATGATCAGCCAGTCGACGCGATCATGTACGGTCGTGACCTTATTGGCGGACCAGACGAGTCTGTTGGAGAGCTGCGATTTGATAGGATAAAGTACTATTTGGAAACTGGTCGGTACCCACCACAGGCCGATCGGCAAGAAAAGTCACGGCTTCGGTCGTCTGCTGCACACTACAAATTGCATGACGGCAGACTAATGCTGAAAAACAAAGAGGTTGTCCCAGAGCAAGCGCGACAGCTTGCTATTGCGTCCGAAGTACACCAGAACGGGCACGTTGGCATCAACAAGACTACAGCGATAATTGCAGAGAAATTTCACTGGACTCGAATCAAAGAAACCGCTGCTGCTGCGATCAGAATGTGTGCAGTGTGTCGTGATAGCTCGCGGCCCCCAGATACGAATGGAATGGGACTTTCTCGCACAGATGCTGGAGAACGACAGCAGTTCTCATTACAGCCCACACAGTACGGCACTGCATTGCAGAACAGTACCAATCAGTACGGTCAACCACAGTCACAGACCGCTCTACCAACACAGCAGCAGCAACAGCAGCAACAGCAGCAACAATCACAACAGTCACAACAGTCACAAGCTCAGCAGTCATCAACTCAAAGTGCGAGCGCAACAGCGGCTGTTGTCGCAGCACGAGTAGCAAACCGCATGTCGGCTCAAGGAATTTCTGGACATGTGATTGATGAAAACGCTGACACTCATCATCACCAACATCATCCTGGCGACGTGGGCGAAGACGGAGTGAATGTAGATGACGTGGGTGTTGATGGAGCGGACGATGATAGTCTATGGCTTGATTTACCGTTATAGATCTGGTTAGTTAATGTTAAAATTTTGTTTGCATTATTATATCGTGCACACATTTCACTTTTGACACTTTCAAAAAAAAAAAACATAATTCAAAACCTCTGCAAAACCACATGAACTACAAGATGACTCCAAGAACTTTAATGTTTAAATTGCTCCTCAGTGACTCCTTTACCCATCGCAGCAGTGCTACTAACACCACCCGTAACCAGCTTCAAAAGCGAGTCAATGTACTCTGCGCCCGACCATTTCTGGTGCTTGACGACTTCGACACCAAGATCAATCTCAGGCTGCTGCACGGTCTCGCCGTACGCACGCATTCCAATTTCCGCGTAGTTTTTCGCAAACGAATCAACAGCAAGCGCGGTCGTGTGAAGACCTGCGAGCGTGATAAACTGCCACACAAATCCAAGCTTACCGAGACGCTTGATGTATGTCTCTTGATCCTGAATTGCCATCGCGGTGGTCCAATTGAATGAAGGAGAAAGATTGTACGCAAGCCATTGATGCGGATGCACTGCTTTAACTCCTTTGGCAAACGCAGCTGCTTGCTCATAGTCGGGGTACTTGCTCTCCATCCACAACAAATCAGCGTATGGAGCATATGCAACCGCACGAGCGACGGCGTACTCGGTACCACCAACGATACGGTAGTATCCCTCGCGAGTACGAGGGGACTCCCAGTCAAAAAAGACATCAATTCCAGTGATCTGCTTTGCAATGATGCGTGCTTCAGAGTTTGACTTGCCCTTGATAGCTTTCTCGAACTCGGCAATGATTGCAGACTTCTTGGACGAGTGGATGACGGCAGATGAAGCGGAGTTGACCGCATCGATAACGGCATTCTGGAACGTCTTGAGACCAGCAGCAGCAATCCAGTCATCTTCGATTGCCTGAAGCTCATCACCTTGCTTTCCAGAAATCTCGGCCTCCATCATGAGGGTCGAAAGGGGCGGGAGACTGGGGTTGGTGGTACCAAGGATGAAAGGATGATCGCGGTAGTCAATGGTCGACGTGATGAGAGTCGCGGCTTCGGAATCCGTACGGGCAATAGCAAGCAAGTCTGAGCCCATGATATCTGCTTGAGCACGGATGGCGACAAGTCGGTTGATGTGTTCGCTGGTTGGAACCAGGACTTTACCAGCCATGTGACCACACTTTTTCGTTCCAGGAGCCTGATCCTCAATGTGAATACCAGCGGCACCGCGCTCAATGAACATTTTGGTCAGTTTGAGAATTGCAGTGATACCACCGTGTCCAGTGTCAGCATCCGCAATTAGAGGGCGAAGAAAGTCCGTGTAGTTGAGCTTCGCGCGCTCGGCAGGCGACTTTGACAGGCGCTCCTCGCGCTGCTTGCGGTCGTGGAACAGTTGGGCAAACCATAGGTGCTCGGTCTTGTTGGGCACAGTGTCCATAGGATAGTCCGCAAGGTCGGGCGAGGGCTCGTTGGAGGTTGATGCGGTGGACGAGCATTGCCAGCCGGAGATGTAGATCTAGGGACGGGGTCAGCAGGGAGTACAGCGAAATGCGATGCGGTGCGAGCGCACGGAGCACATGAGAGGTCAGGGGTCGCACAAAATGCGGGGACGCCACCGCCCACCCGCGCCGCACACGATGGGCATCGCATCGATGGAAGACGGGAGGAGACAAGAAAGACTTACAGTGTCGAGATACTTGGCCATCTGGGCGATGTGAATGGGGTCCAGGGCGCCAAAGGTGAACGAGACAGTTTTGTTCTGGGCGGGCGTTAGCGGCATGTGCGGATGGTGTGCAGCGAGTACGTTACCTTGTCGTGCTCCTGGAGCAGCTTGAAGAGCTTTTTGCTCATCGCGTTCTGAGGATATTCGATTTTGAGAGTGCCACGCTTTGCAGCAATGGCTTCGGCGGTGTATACACGCTTTGTGTGCTTCCATCGTGGATCCGACCACCATTTCTTGATGGCGGCGACGTCTTCCTCGTACAAGCGCTGTTCCTCAGCGAGGTCAATCTGAGAGTAAACCATTGCGGGGAGGTGTGGTAAAAGGGTGTGTAAACGCAGCACAGAAAATCGGGCGTACTGCTTGAAGAAAAGACGGTAGCGCAGACCAGTAGGGGTGGAGCTTTGTGAACAGCCGAGGACACGACGGGCGGACGCGAGAGTATTTATCTACGCAGCGTCGAATGCTGGAGCGGAATGGTGAGCTGCACGTGCTGACGATTGTCATGCGATCCGCAGCGCAAAGAGACAAATATTGCAGACTGGCCTCGGCATGCACCACGGCGGTGACGCGCGGGCGCCAGCGCGGGGACGACCGACTGGCCCACCACCCGTACGCGTCTGTGAGCAATCCGGCGATTCCTCCACGCAATCCCGCGCAGTTCCTACGCAGTTCCCGCGTAAACTCATTACGGAGCTGCTCAACCCCCAAGCCGGACACACGGCAGCAGCCAGCGCGGGGCCGTCCGGGGTCGGGCGGAGGCCCCGCACGAGCGGAGCCTGGGGTCGGATCTGCCTCGGGCCTCCGCTTGACCCCGGAGCCCCGCGCCGCACGCCCTAACCCGCAAACCTGCCGTGCTCACGTGCAGTCTGCCGCCCACGCTTCCGACCCGACGTCGGCTGTGCGCGGCCATCATGATGAATCGAACATAATTGTCATGTCGGTGTTATTAGTTATTGTATGTGTCTCTGTTCTGTACAGTTGCCATGACGCAGATATATATATATAAATCCCTCCACTTGTCTCCTCAGCAATGCATACATCACCGCCTCTACTCTGGCGGAACGTAGGGCACAACAAGCATCTCCGAAAACTTGCTCAACTTCTCCACGCCGCGCACCTCCTCCGTCAGCTGTGGCAGCTTCACCACGTTAAAATCCTCGTACAGCTCCTCGATCTGCTCTGCATACTTCTGCTGCATCTTGTATCGCGCGTTGCACTGCGCGCACGTAGAGCCTGAGCGTCATCATGTTAGCACAGGAAACGACAAACACAAAACGGCACTTTCTACCACTCACTCTTTCCGGGAAACAGCATCTGGTTCACCACAATGTTGTGGATATCAATGTGAAATCCAGCCAGGTCCTGCACCATTCGCTCAGTCTCGTACAGCGACAAGAACTCGGGAATGCACACGCCCACAAACGTCGTCAGGTCCGGGTTCTGAAACTGCGCGTTCGCCTCGCTCACAGTTTCACGCATCTTCTCAAGCTTCCCGAACAGATCCCGATCAGGTCCCGTCGCGCCCTGCTGCCCCAGCAGACCATTGAGCATCGGTCCAAACCGGCCGCTCAGCTCGCTCACTTTGCCGAGAGCCTTCTCGAGCACTGTCGGGAACGACAAAAACCGCAGCGTGTGACCTGTCGGCGCTGTATCAAAAATCACAACCTCGAAATCCTGCGACTTGATCTGCTTCATGACTTCACTGAACGACATAGCCTCATCAATACCGGGAATGCTAAACGCAATGTCCTTCATCATGTTCGCCATTCCTCCGGCTGGCCCTCCCATCCCATCCGCTTCCTCCATCATTTCCGCAAGCGAGTCGCTCTGACTAATCTCCATCGCGAACAAATTTCCCACTCCGTTGACAGCCTGTGCATCTTTACCAAACTGCTGGCCAAAGGCATCTGACAAGTTGTGTGCAGGATCTACACCTCAATTAGCGCTATGTACGTATAACTCCTCTTCAAAACAGTTATTCAGACAGATGAATCATACCGGTACTAATCAGCAGTACGTTCTTGCGTACTTTGGCCATTTGCAGCGCCAACGAACACGACGTCGTGGTCTTGCCCACGCCTCCCTTTCCACCCACAAAGATCCATTTCAGCGTCGTCTGATCCAGCACATTCTGCAGCGTCGGCGGATACTCTTCGGCCATAGTTGTATTTATTAAGTTCAAGTGCGTGAAGTGGTTAATCAATCGTGAAGTCCGAGGCTTTTGGAGCTCAACGCCTCTTTATATCGATTTTGTAGCTTGGGCCGAAGTATTCAGAACACACTCGCAGCTTCTTGACTTCACCTTGTTTTGTGCACCAGAATATTATTTAGTAGCAATATATGCTGTTAGACTTTTGTTTTGGGAGCAATGTGCCAGGTCTAGAAACCCACGTGGACGCCGCGCCGCTCTTCCGCAGGTTGGATTGGATGCTCACGAGGTTGTCCTGCTCTGCACACGCATCAATTGAAGCGAATGCTTTGTTTACGGATACTGTCTTCTATTGCATATAATCAGGTTGGGCGGTTTCTGAAGAACAGAACCATTTCGTTAGTTTCCGGGCCGAATTCCTTGCTGAGATCACTTCCCTACGCAAGCGTTCGAACCATGTCCTCCACCGACGCGACTCCAGAGTCGTCTGTTCCGCCTACGCCAGCGAGCTCAGATGACGTGTCTACTACAGAAATTGCAGCTCCAAAGCCATCATACCTTGAGCCGCGGTTACCAGAGCTTACAGCCGACGCGTTTGCCGCGATTGATATGCGAATCGGCACCATCATCGACGCGAAACCAAACAAGAAAGCACGCAAACCCTCATATATCCTGAAGATTGACTTCGGTCCTGAACTCGGGGTCAAGACGTCGTCATCGCAGATTACACAGTACTACGCAGCGTCCGAGACGGCCATCACCGCGGAAGACGGAAGTACCAAGAGTCCACTTATTGGCCGGCAAGTGGTTTGCGCCGTCAATCTTGGAGTTCGCAGAATAGCAAGTGTGAAAAGCGAAGTGCTGGTTTTGGGCGTGGATAAGAAAGGAGATGGAATTATCTCGCTGCTGGGTGTGGATGGCGCAGCGCCAAACGGTGCCCGCGTCGCATAGGTAAGTATAAGATGTACGTCCACTGCAGACTCACCAAGATTTCACGATTTCACGAGTTACGAAAGTTATGATCCATAGATGTGCTAAGAGTAAAATGTAAGAAATACATTTTTGGAGTATCGTAGAACGAAATTGGTCGATTTTTGTAGTTGCTTTAAATGTGGATTCGATATGGAGATGATCAAGATCGACGCCGTACAATATATCCAGTTGGGACGAAATTCCCAGGAGGTTCGGGGAAACTCGTGATAAGTCTCCCCTTGGCAGTCCAGCACCCATCCCCAGGCCTCAATTGCGAATGCCACTGCCTGCGAAATGGAAACATTAAACGATAACACTCTCTTTGTCTACGCTTCTCCGAGTAATGTGCGAGTACGACTTTCGCTCGAAGCTGGCGGTCTACGGATTGAACAAGGCCGTGCGTAACTCAGATTAAGGGAGCCGATAACAGCGTATACTAACAAGACCGTTCAGAGTCCTACTCAGGTGGTGGATTTCTACCGGCTGGATGTTTTCACCAGGTGAATTGCACGTCTCGTATGTAAATTCGTCACTGCTTCAATTTTCACGTTCTAACGAGCAAAATCAGCATCTTCGGTCTCGTCCTCAAATCAACAACTCATTCCATACTTTGACATTCTTTGGGCATGCATCGTGGGCAGCCCTAACGACAATGACTCCCAACGAGCAAACGGATCCACTGGATCCGCTCCGGCAATTCAGTCATCGCCATCCCTAGCAATCGACTACTGCACCGTTTCTCCAAAGCGAAAAGCCAAACTCGAGAAGCTCGTCTTCACTCTTGACGCTCGCAGCTGGCCAATATCTCCTAATGTCTCAGCATCACAATCATCCACGAATGAATTGAGCACGTGGGAACGATGGATTGAAGTACTTTTATCACGAGCATATGATGAAGCTCCACAACCCGCTATTTTAGTAAACAGTACCACGACGGGGGGGAATACGGCGCAGGTTAAACGACGTAAGCGATTGCTTGTGCTACTCAACCCATTTGGTGGTCGTGGAATGGCAAAGACGTTGTTCAATCATCACGGTCTTCCAATCCTAGACGCAGCACGGTGCAGCATTGATCAGATTGAGACAAAATACAAAGGACACGCGGAGGATATCGTGGCGGATATGGCAGGACTCGAAGACAAGTACGATGCAATCGTGTGTTGCTCGGGAGACGGCATTCCACATGAAGTATTCAACGGTCTTGCAAAGCGTAGAACAGGTGGTCGCGCGGTCGAAATGCCAGTCTGTCAGCTTCCTTGTGGTTCCGGAAATGCATTGTGTATGAATCTCGTGGGATCGCACGACGTCACATTTGCGTCTCTGTGCGTCGTCAAAGGTGCTCCAGTTCGTATGGATCTGTGCTCAATTACACAGCGTGGACATCCGAGACGGATATCATTCTTGTCGCAGGCTGTTGGTATGATTGCGGACTGTGACCTTGGAACTGAAAATATGCGGTGGATGGGAGAAGCAAGATTCACTGTTGGCGTCGTCATGCGGGTTCTTTCGAACGCTTCGTATCCTTGCAGTGTTGCAGTTCATATCGTACATGAATCTCGACATGAAGTGCGGACTGTGTACAGCGATCATCGAGATAAAGCACACGACCCTACAAATGTCCCGGAATCCAGCACACCACAGCTTCTTGAGGACAATCACGAACAAGTTGATAGCACAACAGGTCTTCCGCCGCTTCGATACGGTACAATTGAGAGTCCGGTTCCGTCAGACTGGACCGTGATTGACACTAAATCACTCGCTATTTTTTACGTGGGAAAAATGCCGTGGATGTCCTCCGACGCAATGTTTTTCCCTGCTGCGCTACCGCGCGACGGGTACATGGACATGGTTATAATCGACTCCAACATTCCCAAGACCGAATCATTCAAAATTCTGCTCGGCGTTGAGGAAGGGAAACATTTTGACTCTCCATACGTGCATTACTACAAAGTTGACGCGTATCGCATTATCCCCAAAGCACGCTCGGGTTACATCTCAATCGATGGGGAAAGCTTCGATTTTGCTCCGTTCCAGGTCGAAATTCATCCCTCGCTTGGAACTGTACTGTCGCATTCGCCGACTTTCCAGGCTCCTGGAGTTTAATTGTGCATGTTGTCTAAAAGGATATGATGAGCTGCATGAGGATGAGTCTGGCGTAGTTGTGTAATTTATGTGGAAGAAATAAGTGTAAATTACTTTTATTCCAAGAGTAATAATCCTTGACCTTTCAAATGCCTAATCAAACAAGCAAACAAACAAAACAACAGCGAAAAAAGCCGATACACGCCAAATATATATATATATAAAAGCTCAAAATATGCTACTTTTGATCCACCATCCAACAATTTAAAAAGAATGCATGCTGAAATGCTCCATTGCAATGTCATCGTGATTTGATACCAGACTCACAGGCCGAACAAATGATTGTCGATGATACCCGTGTTTGCGACGATATTCTGGCAAAATGTTTTCTCTATACTCTTTCCTTGCTTTAATCATCTTCATAAAAGCGTCCAATCTTGTCCACGCCATCTGCTCATTAAAATTTATCTGGAAATTCTTCCGTTCAATAAATTCATCAATACCGAGACAATCACGAGTCACGTTTGGAATCTTGTAATATGGAATCGTCATCAAGGGAACGGAAAACGGAATCATGTTTTTGTCAATTGCTTTCCCTCTAATTTCTTCCCAAAGAAGCTGGTATCGGAGCTTTTGTCGACGAAGATCGTTCTTGTTCTGATCAAGTTGGTTCAGAAGATGATTCATTTCACTCACCGCCTCCTTAACTGGAAATCCGTCATATTCATTCGCTTCTCGCAAATCATACGCAAGTCTGGCCTTCACGACGTCCTTATGAAACAGCGTGTTTGGAGGATACGGACACACGTCGTATGGTTTCGACAACAACTAAGCAGGCACATGTTAGTACTGAAAATGTTGCAGAAAAATGACTTGACGTACTCGAAGAAAATTTGACAGCTGATCGACAGGAATGAACCCGGTTCCTTCTCTATCAATTGCATCCCATGCGTCTTTATATGCACGTATGGTGTTCCGCGACACGTATTCTGTAAACTTGGACTGCTGATGAACGTAACTGAAACTTTCGTAGATCAATGAAATGAACATGTTGGTGAAGATGTACATGCTGAGAACGTTCCATGTCATGAACAAAAGATACGCATACGTCCGATTACCACAGTCTGACTGATAAAAATCATTAGACTCAACACAGAATGGAGCTTCGACCAGATAATCTTGCATCAAATCGTTCCACCCTTCGCCGCACGACATCCGAAAAAGCACGAGCAACGACCTGAAAAAAGTTCGAAAGTTGTAAGTCTGTGAGCTGTTGGGACCAAGCTTAGTCAATCCAAATGTCTGGTTCAGAGCTATGGCATATACAATGAACAAAATAAACCACGTGAACATCAAGCTGAAAATGGACGAGAAACTAGCCGATGCTGCGACAAAAAGCTGATTCACTCGATCGACGCGTGGAATTATCATCAAACTCATGAGTGCAAGAAACAGTCTTTTGATCGTGTTCAGCGTTCCACTTGGTCCGATGTGCGAATGATGATAATCATCGACAAACAGCCCCGCAAGAGTCACTATGCTTAACACAAAGGACGCAGCAGACCAAAGAAGCCAAAAGATTTCCCGCAGATATCGAGGACTTTTCCAACTAAACTCGTATGTCGCTTGCCATGGCAAACCGATGGCTCTCATCACTAAATAAGTAGTGATTCCAAACGTGCACACAAGGTAAATACTATCTACAAGCAAGTTAGATTGAGCACAATATCAGACAACGCTACCAACGTACCTCGAACTTTCTCTAAAGTGTGATTTTCTGGATAACACTCGGTTGCTAACATTGCGGTCTGCAAGACGATACACGCAGTTGAAACGTGGTGCATGATATTGTTTCTTCTGACAGCATATTTGTAACACCATAACCGAATACCTGGGGCAGGGGGACGACCAGTTCGTGAAGGGTTGACTTTGCTGAGAATTGACATCATTTCTCGGAAGGACCGCTGGTTTGAAATCAGGAACCCAACTCCAGTCTTTACCACGTAGGTTTGCAATACCACAGAGATAAACAGTGTCTAAACATCATTAGCAAGATGATTTCAAGCATACGGCATGTAAGTACTTACTGCAATGAATGCAATCGAGATGAAGTTGAACGCGTAGATATATATGCCATTTGCAGGGGAGCTGTTACTAGCAGTATTCAAGCCTTCTCCTCTTACAGACTGAACCGAGCTCAAAACATCATTCCAGCCTTCAAGCGAGATAATCTGGAACAAAATCGATACGGACCCAAAAAAGGTGTCAAAACTGTACCCAGGGTTTCCATACGCACGTGGCAACAGCAGATCCCAGTTGTAATTCGAGCAGTCGTCGGCAGAGCAAATAAACTCGTTGATACATTCAGACAGATAGTAATTGTCGCTGTCCGTACACGTATTGAGTTTATTCCGAAAAATGTTCAGCCCCCAAAGAGAAAACGGAATAAGCAATGTAAAAGAAACGACCGCAGCAAGAATGATCTTTGTAAATCCAATGATGATGATACTGTGGAACGTGTTTCGAGAGTCATTACTGAAATGAAGCAGTCTAAGAGCGCGTAACGCCTTAAATGATCGTAAGAATCTGGTGTTAAGTCCCATCAAGGTAGTGATCACCTCGATCCACAGAGTCACAAGCACCACAAAATCAATAGCGTTCCAGGCAGACAAAATATAAGCCGAGGGAGTATGAATGAAACCATCAGCACAGATTTTGATCAATGCTTCTCTGTGATGCAAAGAAAATCAACTGTTAGTATCGACGATTTAAATCCGAGAAAATTGTAAAGCGCACTCACATAGTAAAAAACACCGCGAATAAAAAGTTTGTTATCACGACCCAATTGCATTTCGCAAACCGATAGTGCTCTTGACATTGATCTGCCAAGCCTTTCTGATACTGTGGAGTAACTGCGCATGACGCAATAACCATGAGGACAGTAACAAACATGACTAGCAGCCAGTAATACTTTGCACGTTCTTTCACCGGCGCTCCATTAGGACGAACACCATGGCCTGCAGGAGTCAAAGACTGGCAAAACTCACGAAGCTTATTTTGCGGACGAATAAGAAACAACGCGCGATCAAAGTTTGGATTTTCTTTCAAGTACTCCTCACGCTCTTCAGCTAGTTTTTTGCTCTCGTCTCTCACATGGTTCACATAGGTAATGGCATCCATAGATGGATCGTAGGTGTATTTCGGCTTCCTGTAGTATGGATTTTTTCGGATATGGATATAGGCAATCCTCTTCCAGTATCTCAGCGTAAATATTTTGGCAGGTACGTAGTCATCTAAACTGTTTTCTGTCGGAAGAATATCAGATTCTCTCTGAGCGCCTAGAAAAGACTCCTCGCCCTCTTCAGCCTCTATATGATTGGATGGTGGGAAATTTGGAAGTGTAACTCGTCTTTCTCTCTTGTTGAAAATCATCTCCGGCACGGTATACGCCTCTTCACCAAGACCCGGATTAATGAAAGATTTGCCAAAAGACTCAAACTGCCGTTTTCTTTTCTCCTCGTAGGAAAGATCGAAGTTACTCTGAACCATCGCGATAAACAAGTTGACCACGACAGCATTGGAGAACATGAACCAACCACAGAGAAAAATTGCAGCTACCCAAGCCATTCCGTTGTATTTAACTGCACCAGTGATGCCAAATAGCACGCCAGTCCATCCCTCTGTGGTCATAATTTGGTACACGCCCGCCAGAGAGTTTCCAAAATCCTGGAAATGTATATCCAATGTATCTGCATCTATCTTTCCTCTCAAAAGCTCCGAACCAAATATTGCAGTCAGAAGAACAATGAGAAAAATGAAAAGCACAAGATCTCGATAGGCCTTCTTCTCTTTTGTCACTGCTTGCCACATCTCTCTTGTGTAACGCAGACTCGTGACAACTCGGTAAATTCGCACAACCTGAAAAAATGAAAGCCACGGGTAGGCAATGGTCGATTGTCTAATACGCGGAATCAAAATCACCGAAGTCACAATGGCAATAACAAGGTCGGTACCGTTTTTCCAAGTTATCATGAGTCGCCATTCAGGAATAAATACTATGAAACGAATAATTATCTCAGCCAAAAGGGTTATTGTTGTAACGATTTCAAAAATATCCAGAACCTGTTCATGCCTGTCTGACATGTACGGCGTTTTCGTACATTGTGCCACGAAATCCACAAAAATCAATAGTACAAATAACGGCTCAATTTGATAATAAGCACGACGTATCTGGCGATAACTTCCATATTTAGCAGGCCTGTGAGGGTCTCAATCAGCATAAAAAACATCAAAAACAAAAGAAAGGCACCTACGAGCTGGTCCTGGAATTCACAGTTGCACCAATTGCCAAAGCCTTTTCCTGATCTCGTTCGCGGATGATACCAAAAGATGTTGAAATGACAGCAATGAACAAGTTGAACAACCACCAGGACAAAATGATGATACCAATAATGTAAAGCAAAACCGAAATCAGATAGTCCGAGTCTGCAGTATAGCCCATAAGATCAGAAAACCCGTTCATACCCATGACGATGAAAGAGAGCTCGAGAGACTGTAAAATGTTGTCATAGCTCACAGTATTGTTGTAGGGATTTGTGGTTTGTTCTTGGCAGACAGAATTTATGGGACATTGGAAACCTTTCGGCACAAGCCCACTGGGTTGATTGTTAGCCATAATGTATGACACCCTTTGGCTTGATGTTGTGTTGATGTAACTACCACAAAATTGCATCTCGTTTTCGTATGTGTCAGACGCATTTTCCGGATTAATCCAGACGCATGTACGGCGCAAGGAGCCGCTGAACGATTGAGTGAAAATGAGAGCAAACAAGCCCCAAAACACCGAAATGAAAATCGAAACATTCAGTAGCAGGAATGTGGCTTCCTTGATGCTGCGAAGAATGGATTTTGTACCATCCGAGACAATCAGAACTCGAGTGAGCTTGACTGTAGACAGAGCGCGCAGGACATTGATGACATATGAGTCGTTGTCGGACATAAAAAAATATGAAAGCGCGTAATACGTCCAAAACGCAACAATCGTGATGAAATCAAGACGGTTCCAGCTTGATCTGAGGTATGCAAGTCGAGCCATTCGTGTCACTCGTAATTCATTCTCGACTTCCGGTTTGACAGTACTCAGATCATATGAATGATACGGTGTAGTTAGGGAGACAATTGTCACTTGCGATCGAAAGGTAATACCCATTGATTGCAGAATAGCAAAGATACCCTGCTGAGTGGTAACATCTGAATTAAAGATAAGACCGCTAAGGACAATAATCATCAGAGCCTCAATTGTATAAAAGCTGTAAATCGCCAAAAAGACTATACCCTGCCATCCCAAAAACCAGCGATCTTCTTCGTACGTTGCAAGACTAATGTAGACCAAAGTGAAGACAAAATGAAAAAACAACACAGCAACTGTCATCTTTTGATATATACCGCTATTCAAAATTTTAAAGCAGGTTTTCCGCACAATGTTACTTGGTCCAATGAATCCCAGTGAATGACCTTGAAGTAACGGTTCGCCCAAATGCTCTGACATGTCATCGGAGTCCGGCAGTTGCTCTCTCTCTGGGTATACGTGCTCATCGTCGTCAAACTCGTCTTTCGATGGCTCTTCATAGGATACGCGAAGTGTTGGTCGAGGGGATGGCGCCCTCTCATTCAAATTGATTCGGTCGACTGCGCTTGATATTCTCTGCGAGATCATTCTCCTTGTAGAAGAAGTAATTGACCGAGTTTCGTTCACCGACAGACGCGCACCGGAGTCGGCTGCAACAATGGGTGCTAACGAAATGTCATCGGCCGCCGTGTACGAGTCGTCTGACGCTCTGTGAAGAACAAATTGAAAACCGTCAGCAACATTACCGGCAGCGTCGCTTTCATAGCCCGAAACTCTGACGGCGCTGGAGATCAGGCCCTCCTCCTCAGCCGTAGAAAGTGAGCGTCCCCGAGACGTAGTACGGGAGCTCACTGATGTACCACGCTGCGTACCGCCGGGAGTTGGGAACCACATATCCGTACTGTTCCATGCTTGGCGCAAATTCTCCTTTTTCTTACTTTCCTCGTCAATCTGGCTGTTGTCGGAGTTGCTGCTGGAGTTCCGTTGATGTAAGCTTGCTCGTGATCTCAAGCTGTGAGCATCGTGCACTTGCAAAAAGCCAGTGGACTGATCATCTTCGAGGGACACCCTGTCGTTCTGGTTTGCCATAGCGGATCATACAGCTTTGCTCGGCTGCGTTGTTGGATACTTGGAGGTACTTCAAACAGAAAAACAGAGACAAATCAGCCAAAGGGCTTGGAGACCTCAAAAGGGCTGTGGTGGTGCCTATACCGGCCGCGCCTAGTTCAAATCAGGCCGAACAGGCGCGTTGGATAGGCGGATACGCGTGTATCAGGGACATACGTGCGCGCAGTGACGCGTACTCGCGACCCGTGGCGGAGAAATTCATCAGCCGCACGAGTCGTGTTGCAAATTTAGACTTTTGACGTGAGTCACGTGCGCACTTCAGCCGCTTTAAATCACTTTTTTTCCGCTCGCTTTTTCTCTACCAGTTTTCTTCTCTTTTACCAAGCTCGCTCCTTATCTCCACCGAAGTTCTTGTGCTCCACCTTTCGGTGGCCATTAATGCGGGCTTTGATCAACGCTATATCGATGCCTTATTTCGCTAGCAACGTCCGAAATTTGCTCTCACGGACGTCGTTTGATAGTAGTTTGGCATATATCCCCTTTGGTAGACCGTTACTCTGCTTTTCTCACCCCTACTACGGTGCTTTTTTACATCAATGAATGCTGCGGATGTTTACGACGATCGAGTTAAAAACGATCTAAATCTGTACAAAAGAAAAGAAACAAAACAAAAAACCCAAGCTACTTTGAGCCAGCTTTACGACGACGCGACTCTCTACCAGCCGGTAGTGGACTCGAGTTCAGCGAAGCGTGTATAGATGAGGCTTGTGTGGCATTGCTTGGAATCGTTGGAGGCGACTCTTTGATTGTGATTGACGACATCTCTGGTGGCACGACTGGCGCACCAGCAACACCGGTCTGCGCAATCGCGTCCGCTTTCGTGCCGTACCACACGCCCGTGACAATTGCCGCATTCGTAGCGATTACAATCAGTGAACTAAGCTTTGTGCTTGGAAACACGTTCCATGCCCACTCTTGTGCCAGAAACACTATTACTTGAAGTACGGGATTCCAGCCAGTCACTGACAGCAGGAACGGTATACTCCATGCGAACCATGAGTAGAACTGGTAGTGCAGTGATCGCGCACACAGCACTCCAATTAAGTTGCACGTGTACAGCGACTTCAGAATGTAGTCCGGCGTCATCTTCGCGAGGATAGCATGCTGCACAGCAATAGGCCGTGGTGTCGGAAACGCGATAGTCTGGATTATGTTGATCAAGTCCATGTTGGACGGTCTAACTTTGGTTAGTGAACTCTTCAAGTGAAGTCAAAAAAAAAAAAAACATACTTGATCCAACGCGAAAAGATAAACCCCAGCAGTAGTAGTGCGTGAATGAACAGCAGTGTCTGAGAGAACTCAGGACTGTTGAAAGTTACTTCGTCAATGAATCGCCAGTTAACCGTCCATTTATACATAAACGCGCGATTGAACTGAAATGCTCGCGTGATATACGGCACGAAGAACTTCGACGAGAACGGATAAGCAAGAATGATCTGTAAAGTAATTAGCAAGTGCACTTAATTGTGTAACCAGCTAAATACCTGAACCTCCATCATATACAATATTGCGCGGAACATCTTGGATCCAAGAGCCTGCAACAGCATCACACAAACTGCGGGCAAGAATAGCAAAATGTTCATTTTGATGCTAAGACCGATGCTGAAAATAATGGATCCAAGCAACCAGTACTGCGACTGCCATACCAAAATAGCCACATACACCGCAAACACAGCAAATGCGTCGTTGAACAATCGCAAAACGTATATGCTATGTAGTCGCTTTGACAAAATGACGAGAGGAAACGTATACAATGGCGCCTTAGCCTTCACGTAACTCGTATACACGAGCGCAAGCGTCGCCATATATAAGCTTAGAAAAATCAATTGCGCTTTGAAGATGTTCTCGCCATTGTCAGTGAGCTTGTATAGAAGTGTGAAGAGGTACACATGGCCGGCTGGGTAGCTGAATCAAGATTAGATCGGTCATGTATATGAACAGATGTACACTTACACCAATGGCCCAGTTCCGCCCCGAATTTTCTAGAAAAGTGGTCAAAATACGACATCGCTAGCAATTGAGTAGGTTTGATCACTTACAGCATAGTTTCGCTCTCCTGCAACGAATTGTTGGACCTGTTCCATATACGCCTTCCAGTCGATCTCGGTATCTTCTCAGATTAACACATCCTTCCAGGAAAATAACAGCAGATACTCACAGGGCACCTTTATCACGACAAACGACGTCAGAACCAAGTCCACAATCCAACAAAGAACCGCAACTTGTGTTCCATACCGCGACCCTGTAACGAGCGACCACACCGCCGAAGGCAGATTGCGTATGTTCATGGTGAGCAGAAATGATGCACGCGCACACCAACTTGTGGCCCAGCTGAAACGAACGGAAGCTTAGACTAAGCTATGTAGAAATAGCACAAACTACCTAGCTGTACCGTCCAGATGTCCGAAAGAATATGGAAGGGAAATAATAAAAAAAAAACGGCAGATCCAGAGTGAACGTGTCACTTCTGTCAAATCCGTGCACGTTTCACGTGCAAAGGCCAACCGCAATTTGGAGCGCTACATACATATAGAGCTCTCACTTACGCCTATATAAGTTTGTGCCAATAACATATCCTACTTCTTCTCCGCCTCTACATTCCTCAATTACTGATAAGTTAATTCACCCTTCGCGCGTGTATGGACTACGCACATATGTGAACGCGCTCCTTCCAATTCTCGAAATTTTTAAATGCCTTCGCGCGCGCCTCGGAAGACCGTCGCGTCAGTCACGTCCGCGCGGCGCGCACGCTCAATTCGGCAAAGACAAATCAGATTTGAATGAATCGTTACGCGACCTCACGCGCACAAAATGCACATTCTTTAAAAAAAAAAGAGATTGCGCGTCTGTTTCGCAACTACAAACAAAAACTATTTTAACAGGTTTTTTAGCAAAAAAAATTGCAAAAAATTAGCTCGCAGAGATGCTGATTAGCACCCCCAGTGGGGCTCGAACCCACAATCTTCAGATTAGAAGTCTGACGCGTTACCATTACGCCATGAGGGCCAATACTAGACGAATGTGAAGAAACTATGTGTCTATAGCCCTTATTCTGAGACACCCTAACCCTCACTTTTTGATTTCCACTTGTTGGTTTGGCTTGTGTATCTTCTACAGTACATGTTATTTATCTCAAAAGGAAAGAGAATGAGGACTAAATATCAGATATGACAGTTTTCTTGAAATCAAGAAGCCATATACTCGTATGTTGAAGGATTGGGTGGTGGGTGATGTACAAGTGTGTTCGCCCCAACTCCCAATTCTCTGTAGCTTACACGCGTTGGACGCGTCGTGTCACGCTCCGTGAACGTTTCCCGATCCACTTTCTTGTTCATAATTAGGTGATAATAATGCGGATACTGACGACTCGAATGACATAAAAGCACGAAAATATCCATATTCACTGAGATGTCGCGATTCGCGCTGTCGATAGAGTCTGGTAATCGATTCCGAGACTGGGCACGCTGCGTGACGTCGTTGGCTCGGATATCAGACAAAATCTTGATCGAGGCTAAGAAAGATCGAGTATGTTCTTCTCGTCAAAGTAAAGAGCGCTTTCCTTTTTCTGACGAAGCAGCTGAAACTATGTAGTTGCAATAGCACGCGCTCAGCGTTTGCATTTCTGGAATTTACACGCGACTTCTTCTCGGTGTACAAGTTTCGAGCAGCACCGTCGTTGACCTCGATAGGCCGATCTTTCTTGCCGATAAATAACAATGCGGCAAATATTTCTATTGAAGTACAGACTCGGTTTTTTGTGTCTATATTCCGAAAACATGAGAAGGACTTAAACGTTACTCGATGCGATATTACGCTTGACAATGAGGGGTCGGAGTGCCGGTTGGTAGTCAATCTGCATTGCAGATACGGTACGCACCAATGCTAGTCTCCACGAAACTTACTGACTTGGAAAGGTATTCAAAAAACGTATAGACTTTCTTACGAAAGTGCTCGTCCTTACCGCGTTCTACACTCCTTCGATGACTATCCCAATACGTTTGAAATCAAGTCCAAGATTCTACGCGAGTATGTTGACCACACATCCGGACGAGCAGAAGCTTTCAGCATGCGCTTTGCTGGAGCAGAAGTGATTTTGTCGAGCTTCACAGAGATGGTTATGAAAAACCGAGAAATCTTGAAACAACCGTTGCAGACTTCGATTCATGTCAGCAGCGAGGACTTTGACTGTCTTGTAACGGCAGATGATGTCGAAGCGGTCTTCAGTCTTCGGGAATTTAGAGTATGTGATTTTTTTGGATTTCTCAATTGCACAGTTTAATCAGATAGGCAATTTTGCTACTTGCGCACGGCCTCGACGCGATTTTGAAAGGATCATTTGGTGAGCCCACGATGCCGATCATATTTGAGATCGAGTCATCCGGTCTCAAATGCACGTTTCTTCTTTTCACCGGCGAGACCAGTGCAGAGAATCAGGCCCGTCTTAGCGCACCATCGCGTCGTACTGAGCGTCAGGAACTTGCACGCCGTGAACCTGCCCCTGCAGTGACTGATTATTCAGACCATAACCAAAACGAATCGTATTTCAACGATGACTTTGAACAACAGGTGCCACTTCCGCAACCTGTAACAAATGGCGGTGTTTCTGTGCGACTTGCGCATGATGGAATCGAGGAGACAGGCGATATTACAGAATTTTCCAACGTTGCACCAGCTGCTCCCGCCGTGACGACTACGACAGAAATTGATACAGAATATACCAGCGACGCAAATGCCGAACGGCCATCTAAACGACCACGGCAACGGCAGCTGACTATACCGACCGCGCCTGAGCCGTCACAACCGAATGAATCACCCAGTAGGACCCGATCAGCATACATCCCATCCCAAAGTCCATCTCGTTCGTCTCAGCGGCTAACGTCGACACCTACAGCAGTACCTGCATCTCTCGCTAAATCCGACACGGCAGCTTTGAAGACGAAATCGGGAATGCCGGCGCCATTGTTACCGCGATTGTCGTTTGCGTCTCCATTTGTGGCGCGGAATAAAGTGGCGCAGATGGATAAGGAGCGGAGTAAGAGTTCCGCGGGGACGCGAAGTCGCGCGGATGAGTCAGATGTGATTGTTTGGGGTCGTGGAGATATTCATGATGAGGAACAGCAGGAATCACTAGGGTCACGACAAGAACAGGCTGAGTCGGCTCAAAAAGCTACTGAGGTACGGAATCTGCGACGTAGTAGACGACGACTACTTTCGAGCGATGGAGGTGCGGAGAATGTGGAAGAAGCAGAGACACAACGAGGAGAGGGTGGCGAGCGCGCGCTGTTTGTATCGCAGGTTGACTCGGAGGAAGATCCTGATGATAATGATGAGGATACGAATAACGCGATTCTGGCGACGCAGATCACGCAGGTGAATATTGTGCCGTTGGAGAAGATGCTAAAGTAGTCTATGTAGTATACACAGTTGGCTATTATGTACAGTATTTATTATGGGATTTATATACACTATCATACATCCACCACAAACCCTTTTACTCTTCTCTTTCCTCTTTCCGTACTCTTTTGCCATTCGTAAACTCCTTGGTTGCAGCCGACTCAGGAAGTTGCAGGTGCAGCGTATTCACAAAGTAATTCTTATACTCGTAAAACGCGTTTTTCAATTGCAATCTATCACATGCTTCGAGGATCAAATGCAAAGCATGCACAGTGACGACTTCACTTTCAGGTAGCTTTCGCAGGTATCGCTCCTCAATGTACTTGTCTAGCGCTTCTCTCTCACTTTGAAGATTGGACACGGCCGCTGTCTTCACGTAGTCTGGCAAGTTGTAACCGTGTTGCAGAACGCGAAGTACAGTGTATGTATCGTCTCTATTCCGACTTTTCAGCAGTGCGCGAGAAAACGCGAGTAAGATTCGCGATGTCAGCTGAAGACCCGGTAACGGCGGGAACATTTTTTTGTACTTGACTACTCGTTTCTGCGATGCGTTGACAGGCAGCGCGTGACGTTCTCGCGCAGCTTTGGTTCGGTTGTACTCGGCATCGTGTGCCTCTGCAAGTTGAATTACGTCAGACCAAATGGTCTTGGCGTCGTCTGAAGTATCGAGATTCTTCTTCAATGCAGCGCGAGATAGTGTTGTGAAAACGGTTTCGTAAGAAATCTCATCAAGACGAATTGGTCTTATCTTCACGTGCCGACGCGCATATGCATGATCTGTACCAGCATTCGAGTATTTTCCACCACCGGCATAATCAAACGCTTCGTTGATCGCACGACCGTACGCCGAAACATCATTAATGTACGTTCTTGGTGGCGTCTCCGCTAATTCAAGAATATGGTACATTGCGGGAACGTCACCGGCAAGAGAGCATACTTTCAAAGCTGCGTTAAGATTGATTGTATTCGAAAAGTCTTCTTCTTCTCGATCAAGTACTTTTGGTTTATACTTCTCCGTTTTGGTGACCATCCTCGCTCTTGTCCGCATGAACGCAAATACATGCAAACAGCGGTCAACAGCGGTCGGCATGTCATCAACACTGTTTGCAAGACCATTAAACAAGATCGTGTAAGTATGACTGTTTGGCATCGATTTGTGCTTTGACATCTGTGCGAACGCATGTAGCGCGCCCTTGCGCTTTCTATGATCAAAGTAGTACTGAATAATGCGATTCCAAGCCACTGTAGCTTTAGACCACGCGTGTGACGCATAAGCGACTGCGCCGACTATATCATCTTTAGCCAGGAATCCCTCAACTTTCTTGGTGACAATGAACGGATCCTCATTTCGTCGATCATGCTCCTCCTTGCGCTTCCTTTCAAGAGCTGCTTGCTTTTTCGCTTGCTTTGACAGACTTCGTTGGCTCACCACCGCATTTCCCTTCTTCTTCGCGATCTTCAACCTCCACTTTTCCACCACTTTCCCTTGGTTTTTATTCTGAATTTTGTCACTAGACTTCAGAACACTGGATTTCCGCTCAGTATTTGACCCATGACTCTCTGTCGCAGCGATAAACTGCGCAGTTGAGCTCGTCGCAGTTGCGGTAGCTCGTACCACCGTTATAGTACTAAAGCGCGCACGACATGGCGTTAATGAAGGTGCATACGCAAATCGCCATAGTATCGCGTGAGCACGCGGTATTCGGTTCATAGTTTACAAGGTTCGTAATGAGTTGGCGAGAGTGGTGTTGCCGCAACGGAGAATCTTCTTGGATTGGAAAATTCGTGATCTCGAAGAACGAATTTTATGAAAGTCGATGTCCCAACGCCGCGAGCCGCATCGTGAGGATCGCGAGAGTAGAAGCTACACTTTCGCGCATATTTCCGAAAGCCACAAATGCTGTTGGCGCCGGTGAAAAAAAAAAAATCAGTAACTCATTACTATCAAGATGTCTTCAAGGGAGTATATTCTGATGGACATGAGAAGGACGACGTCGTTGCGTATCGCGCCGAGTTTCTGGAAACAATGTCCGAGTGGGGGCCGTTTATGGCAACTTACAAGGACAAGGGTAATGGAGAGACTGAGATGATCCCGCCGGAACTTCGGAATGGTAAAAAAACGTCATGTTTTCGTTGTACACGACGAGTCGAACTTTTACGCGTTTAATGGCATTAAGAATGGTTGGATCGAGAAAAGCAGCCCAGAAATCCGGAAGAAAGGAGGCGGAGAATCTGTCATGGTCTCTGATTTTCTTTGCGAAAGCCCTATCGCCTAAAAAGCGGCACCAACAGCGAGAACGAGAAAGAGTATGTTCGTCGGATCATCCATCCTGGTAATGGGCCATCAGATGACGGCTGGTGGACTATGGAGATGATGTTGGAACAGACGGTCGTTGTACTCGAAGCCTTTAAGGAGCTCCATCCAGGTTGCGTGGGCATTTTTGCTTTTGACAATAGCATGAACCACAAAAAGTGTGCTTCAGACGGTCTGAACGTCAACAACCACAACTTGGGCGATGGAGGAAAGAACTTTACAGGAAAGATTCGAGACAGATGGTTTTTTAAGGACGCAGAAAAGCATATTCAGCCCATGATACGTGTCGCCCGATGCAGCTCGGTATGCCGCCAAGCACTATAAGAGCCATCGCCGTGTACCGGATTTCGTGCAAAGACAGTGATTGTTTGCTGGTTTTCATGTTTATTTACATGTATCAAATAAGCATCATCCGCCTAAAATCTACAATAGAATTCTCATAAGTACATTGTGCAGAAGGGTTTAAATTACTGCGTTTGGTAGCCTCTAAGTTACCATTTTAAGCAACTTACTGCATTTGGAAACCCCCAACTTGCCATTTCGGAAACTTAATGAATTGAGAATTAGTGTTAGGGCGGCTTTCAGAATATTGAAACATGGGTCGATTTTCCAGAGTTACTGTTGCCGGAACTGTATATGTGCCTAAATATTTTATTTACACAATCTATTAATCTATAAATTTGCAGTTGGATGTGCTTGGCCGTATGTAGCTATACACATCAGCCTACCTGTCACACACTCTCATGTGTATTCCATCCAGATCACGACGCGGCAACGAGCAAAAATCCGCCAATTATAGACAATACTTGACAATGCTACCATGGTAATACGTCAGTAATAATCAATCGAAGGCAGAGAATTTCAACATACTGCCGTGCGGAGGTACTCTCCATGTGTGTCCATTCCGGGGTACTGCGGGAAGAAGTACAGAGTCAGTATTAAGTTGTTGTGAACATGTCAGAGAAGACGTACGTTCCAGAATTGGTTGATCGAAGTGTTGATGTGAATCAAGACTGCTATCAGCATAAACGCACAGAGTCGCAATTGATATCCAAAGACAATTCCGATGCTTGCAATGACCACAACTGATGTTCGTAGTACGCGTGTATCAGTCCGCTCTCCAGCCGTCAAGTATCCCGCAAATATAGCAAGCAACATAATACGTCCAACAACTCTCACGTAATGACATTTCCGCAAGTCAAAGCCACTTCGCGCCATTGCGTCTGATAGTAATACTACCAGACCACCGACAACGGAAACACGGCTGAGATCATAAATGAACTGCTCTACAGGCTCGACGTAGAACAAAAGATTGCGCATATAGGAAAATCCTATGAGAACCATTAATTCACGGGCTCTTGACTGCTTTCGGAATAGTACACTGAATGTGTTAGAAAGAAGCAGGTAAAGCGTTAGTACGCTGAAGAATACATCATTTGTTGTAAGAACACCATCTTGTTTCTTTGGAATTGTAACATCTTTGAAGAAGTTAATCTCATAGACAGAGTGCTGCAGAAAAGAGGATGTTAAGAACCATCGTCCGAGAGTGGATAAAGCTGTTGAAGAAAAGGTTGACATTATGCACGCTTAGAGTAAATACGTAAGGAGATCCGTTGATGTATATATTTAAAAAGATATAGATGTCGACAACGTAAGCATTTTTATTGCAGCTCGAACGGTGTGTGAACTGCGAGGCTCCAATCTGTATTTACGGCAAGTGCCGCGTCGTTGATAGGCAGGCATATCACGACGGGCAGAATTCGGACCCACGCTATAGGTTCTATTCTCGATTATCGCGTTTCAACCACAAACTTCTCTACACACGCCTTTCAGGACTGTCTAAACGTCATGAGAATAACAAACAAGTTATGCTCTTAAATCAAATTGCAAGTAAACAATATTCTCCGAACTCTCCTCGGCAATGGATGATCGATCGAAAAGCCCCTTAATTACATGTCCCGATCTTGACTTTTGAAACTCCCAATAACCGGGCCCCTCGCGATAAGCGCGGCCTGCGACTATCGTCACTTGTTTCTTTTCTACGCACTACACTGCCGTCTCCGGTTACACAGTGCCTACTCAAACCTAACAAAATGTGGAATGAATAATGGAGACAAAAGAGCTGGAAAATGGCTTACAGCATGAGGTGGTACAGCAACGAACACTGCGCTGTAGCAATGTGAGGTGCTACATACAGCCCATGGCTTTGCCGAAGAGTTCCAAACAAAAATGACAATTAGATTAGGTATTACTACTATACAAAACATATGCAAAACTAATAATACAAGTATATACCCTCCAGAAATGCACTCGATATCTCGATCACCAGACTACTTGTCGTCTTCAAAATCCAGCAACAAATTTTGCTCTTGTCGGCCCGCAAAGTCAGCATGATACGACTCGGCCTCGTTGTCCTTATCATCTCCATCATCAAAATAAGCACGAAGCTCGTCGTCCTCAAAAGCATAGGCGTCTGAGTCCGCCATATAATCGTCGTCCTTAATCGAGGCACTGGCTCCGCTGCTGCTACTACTGCTACTGCTGCTCTGCGCCGAAACGAGCGACGAGCGACTACTCCACTTGTGAAGTTTTGGCTCGTATCCAGGTGCATGGGCGTAGTCGCGAAGAAGCGGCGAATGGCTCTCATTAAAATCGTCATCGGCTTCCTCGTCAAGATAATCTCTGTCTTCCTGCATCACTGCTTCGAACTCATACAGTGCATTCGCAGCGTCCCACAGTTCCTGCGCACCCGGAATGATGGTCCACTTTGCGCAAGTGAAGACGGTAAGGGCAAGCGTGGCACCACCCATGAGATCGGTAAAGTAGTGATGAGTAAGGTACATGGTACTCCACCAAATCCACATGACATAGCCTGCGAAGACGGGGGTGAGACGCGGGAATGCGGAGGAAAGAAACATGCACTCGAGAACGGCAAAGCCGGAATGCAAAGACGGGAATGCGCCAAACACAAGAGGCGAGGCATGAAACGCGGAGCTATAGATGTCATGTCCAAATAAATCGTCTATGCGAGAAAGACCACCGGGGGATCCGGGCATGTCGTACGAAGCGCGCGCGAAGAGACCGTGCTCAAAGGCGAACCAGGGGGGAGCGGCAGGGAAGAGAAGCTGGATAGCAACACCGATCAGAGACATGTATCCGAACGAGCGTGCGAAGGAAGGGAGGTAACCAGCAGGGGCGAAAAGATATAATGCGGCGCAGCAGACAGCGGGAGCGCCGTAGTGCATGATACCATAGGGGAGCCACGCGAGGATGTCGAGGACGGTGGAGGGAGATGCTGAGATGGCGCGGGCGATGTTTGCGCTGTAGAGAATCGATTCGATGGAAGGGAGGACGGTGACCCAGATTGAGGGCCGAATGGCGGATGGGATGTCGGAGCAGGAGATGAAGAGAGAAAGCCAAGCGGCGACGGGGAGGAACGGGAAAAGGAACTGGTTTGTGATTGGGAGAAGGAGGCCAACGATAAAGGCGAGGACCGTGAGAGTCTTGATTAAGAAACCTGGTGCGCTAGCGATGACGAACGCAAAGGCGAGGAAGAATGCGAGAACGGCATACTGGGCGTCGAACAGCGAGAAACGATGGTGAGAGATTCTGGCAAAGGTTTCGGCGATGTCAAAGGAGGTGTTGAGTCTGCGGAAAGGATTGCGAATGTCTTTGTGGGAGGGATAAAGATCGGTTGAGCTGGCGATGCTGGAATGAGTGGCATGGCGAGTGGTCGTTGGCAGCGACGGGTCGTCGAGGGCGAGAGGGCGGTACGCAGCGCGGTCTAGCCAGCGGGAGACCGAGCGCTTGAGTCGGAGAAGCATTTCAGAACCCGGGGAAGGGAACAAACAGAAGGTGAGGAGTGCGGGGACGACGGAGTCGGAGGAGAAGAGAAGAGATGAGATAAGAGAGACCAGTGACGGTGTAGTGTGTAGTCATGGGTCGGGAGTCAACGAGACGATGGCCGACGATATTCGGCTGTGCGACTCTGGACCACAACAACACGCGCGCCGCACGGGGAAACGCCGACGGGCGGGGAGGTAAACAACTCGAGCCGCGGACCGTGCGGCGACTAGCACGAACAGCGGGACTTAAGGTTTGCTTGGCAGGTGGACTTAATTCCGTGTGACAAATTTCATGTGCAGCGATGCACGCGAAGATTGCGACGAGATGCCGCGGGCGCAGTATATACAGGCAGTGAGTGAGTGCATGGTGACGAATGCTCCAGGCATCTGAGGGACGTTTTCTCCTGGCAAAGCTCTGCGGGAAAAAAAGAGCATTGTATGCTGCAGAAGATAAAAGAACGGTGGCGAGCGCGCGCGGGGCGCACAGCACGGACGCGACTTGAGCAACGGTCGTACGGGACGCGCGCACCGTTTCCGGCAGCGGTCGCTTAACACGGCGCAGAAAGTATCATGACTTTGTATGGCAGAGTGCAGTGTTTAATATGGTCGATGTGCGATTAATCCCACGAACGCCTATAAAGCTCGGTTGGATCAGCAGACGTGTTTTTCGGTCTTTCGGTGTTTCCTTCCAGCTGCTTCCGCTCTGCGCTGCGCCGGCACTTCCCGGCCGACCGTGCAGTGCTGACTCACGCCTGACTGCGCACTCTTTCGTTAACTTACCGCGCCTCTTCCCGTGCGGCGCCGCGTCTTGGCCTGCCGTCTCTCTTCTTGCGCGCGCGACAAAAAACAGCCCGTTTTTTTTTTTTTTTTTTTTTTTTTTCCGCATGCATTTTTTTTATGCGCTCGTCAGTCGTCGCCGTCAAAGTGGGGGACGCGTCTGTGGCGCGTCTGTGGCGCGTCCGAGAAACGCGACGTCGACGCGCTCGGCTCTAACAAACATATCGCGATATCACCAGGGGGTGTACATAACCACTGCATGTGATGTGTGATAAACAACACGTAAACATTTCATTCCCCTACATCACACTTGACATAAATCGCCGATCTTGCCCCCCGGAAATTTTGCCGTTCGCGCTCCAAAGATGCTTGTCTTTGACTGCGCCTCCGCGTGGCAACTCCACGTGCAGCTCAAAACGGAAGTCCAATTGTATCAACGCGGAAATTCCTCGCTCCGCCCTTCGTCACATCCACCTCATTCCTTCTCTACATCCTGAAAAACACCACGTCGTCTATTTTCAATGGTTATAATTACTGTACGTATTATGGTAGTTATATATATAAATGTCCGTTAAACAACGCCCGCCAAACTCGCTTTTCCCGAAACTCGCAGTCATAACAGGATAAAAATGGAAAAACAGAAATTACAGAAATCAAAACAGCAAAACAGCAAATATCATAATCGCAGCCATCGTAATCACATCCAAATGCAAATGCAGAAAAGTATCTTCGTTCTCATTTTTTTTTTGGCTCATCCCATAAGAAAAAAAAATTTGTTCATATCCTGATTCCTCCCGAATTCCTTCTGTACACTTCCAATTCACACTCTCACAACAAAAAAAATACAAACAGTATTCATCACTTGGCAATGCCGCTCGTGTAGTATCCCGAAAACACGCTCCAGTGGAAATCAGCAAGCAAGCAAATGCGACCAGCCAGGATTGCAAGCTCAGCGCTCACATCGCGGCTCGCCTGCGCGTTAGGCGCATCGCTATTCGATGCAACAGCCGCAGACTGCGCAGCCGAAGTGGTCGCAGTGTTGTTCGCCGCAATCGCAAAGCACGCGTTCACACGTCGTTCAAGATCCTCAAGTACGCGTCCCTCAACAAGACGGTAAACAGGCGACCCTGCGGCGTTCTCAGAGCACATGTGCGACGATAACCACCGCTGCGCAAGCTCCGTCATACCACTCAATGCCGGACCGCGAGTAGGAAACTTGGTCTTCACTGCGCGCGCAATCTGAACTGCAATCGCTGGCGTGTTGGAAGCCCACCGCGACGCCGACGACGACGACGTAGGAGGCGGCGTGGACGGTGCGGAAATGCTCACTTCGCTCGTAGTATCAGGCTCTATCACCGGTTCATCGGCCACAAGAATCAAGAGCTCAGCCTTAAGCGCTTCAATCTCGGCTGCCGATGGCGCAGTCGCTGGAGCGCCGCACGACGCAATCAGCTGACGGTAAAGCGTGACGCACTGCTGGAGGCATGTAATCTGTGCAATGTCCGACTTGAGCGAGCGTAGGCGCGAGACGTCGAACGCGAATGTGGAAGGAAAGTCCTCCTTAGTAGTAGCAGATGCAAAAAGCGCAACAAGACCCCGCACGAAAGCCTCGAGATGAGTGAGCTTGTCCTGCTTCTCAGCCATTGAAGCATACGAAGCAGCGTACCACTGGACTGCCTGCGACACGTCGACCTTGCGGCGCGCAACCCGCTGCGCAAAGTAATCCTGCTCAAACTCAACCGCGGTCTCAACAAGAAGTGGGCGCAGCGTGCGGATCTGGTGATTCGCAACATCCAACTTCATAGCCTCAAGAATCGTGAAAACCATGCGAAGGCCGTCAACAAGACGTGTGGCGTCGTTCGACTCAACTCCGGCAACGACACATGCAAGCATCTGGTCAACCCACGCGTCTCGCATGGGCGCGCAATGCGACTTGAATACGCGCGCAAGCCAGTTGGCAAGCTTGACAAAGTCGAACGCGGCGTGCTGTAGCTGCTGAATCTGAAGCTCAATGTCAAGCACCTGCTCAATCTGTGCACGGTCCCGCACGGGCAAAAGCGACACCAAGATCTCGCTTAGCGACGACAGAATTCCGACGAGCTTGCTTGACCGGTCGATCGTCACGGGTTGTCGATTTGCATAGCTGTTGGCAAGCGTGTTGCACTCCTCAACAACGCCTTCCCAGTACTTGTCGGCAAGAGCTTTCTTGCGGCGGCCGCGCTCGCCATCAAGATTTGGTCGGAACTGAAGCTGCGGGTCGAAAACAATGTCGTGGCGCAGCTGCGGGTTTTTGAAAATTTCCTGCAGGTCGAGCTCCCGCAGGCCCTGTAGGTTGACCGGTGGCAGATTGGCGGTGACAGCGCTGCTTGAGCTCGCAGTGGAGATGCCCGTCTCTGTGGATGTCGCGGCGTTGCGCCGACTGCTGCGGTGATGATGGTGGTGGTGGTGGTGGTGGTGGTGTCTGTGATGTCTGCGCTTGTGGGTCTTGTCGCCGGAAGAAGGCTTGCGAGGGAACGCGGCGGCAGCTGCTGCAGCGGCAGCGGCAGCGGCGGGGAACTGCGAGAATTGGGCGCCGGCCTGTTGCTGATGTTGTTGTTGTTGCTGATGTTGTTGCTGTGGCTGCTGCTGATAGAGAGACAACCGCGAGATGTCAGGCAGCGACTTGGACCGGGTGCGACGGTATGTGGTAGGAGAGAAAGAGCGGGCAGACGCGTCCACAGAAACGTGCGCCGGCACGGATGAAATAGGTGAAGGGGCATCAAGGATGGCCTGCGATGGAAGAGGAGAGGATGGCGGGGAGGAGGCCGGAGTGGAAGTTGCGGTTGAGACGGTGGCGGAGGCGACTGTGGCAGTAAGGGAGGGGACGTCTGCGATGGAGTCGGCGGAGGAGGTGGTGGAGTCGACCGAGACGCCGGTGCCATCGAAGAACACGGAAGAGTCCGCCGCTGTCTGGTCGAGCTTTGGACGCTTTGTCGGAGAGTTCATGATGGCTGGTGGCCGCTTGTTTGTGGCGGCGGCAGGGTCGACAGGAGCGTCAGGGGCCGGCGCGACGTCAGGTGCGGGGGCGTCGGCCTGGTAGTTCATGGGCTCGAACTCGTCTGCGGAGTCGGCAGCGGCAGTGGAAGCGGCAGCGTATAGCAGCGAGTGGTTGTGCATCTGACGATGGTGGTGGTGATGCTGAGGGGAGGTGGCGGCGGCGGCGGCGGTCTGGTCGTGGTGGTGGTGCTCGCCGCGGTTGACTGCGGGCGGGGCGGCGGCGGGAGGCTCGGCGGCTGCTGTGGGTGGTGCCGCGGAGACAGACGCGCGCGCGCGCGGAGGATGGTGGTGATGCTCCATGAGACGGTGCGGAGGGGGGGAGGAGGGGGGTGGGGTGCGCGGGAAGAGGGTGGTAAAAGAGAGAAAGAGAGGGAGACGGGAGCAGCCGAGGAGGAGCAGAGGCTTAAAAGGCAGGACTGGTGAAGCGCGCTCTCAATTAGATTTGAGTGGCGGCTAGTGCGACCGCGTGGCTGCCGGTGTGTCTGTTTGTTACACAGTGTTAGCGCAGGCCACGGTATTCCCGCGGTGCGGGCCGTTGTTAGCTGCGCACCTCCCTTGCACATATACAGTATAGTTAACAGTCGCCACCGCCGCAGTGCAGACTTCGCGGGCGCACGCTGCCCAATCCGGCAACCCGGTGCCGGCCGCGCGGCCCGCGCACCGGGCTGGCAGGGCCAAGTGGCAGGGCCCAGTAGTAGCCAAGGCATTTGGAATCAACTAGTTTATGGAACTATAAAACGTATACGCACATACGCACTCGAGCTGCTGGCGACGAGCCCGTGACAGTTACTCGATGACAAGCCAACGTCGAAGCCTGCAAGAGTCAGCGAGAGCGCAGACTAAAGCGTTAGTCAGCCCGCACCGGACTTCCAAAACAGCAGGATTCCAGAACGCGGGAACTCCGTAGCAGTCGTCTGGATATAAACTAGCGCTAACTATAACAAATTTGGGTCAATGACAGCGCCGGACGCGATGTCTCAGTGCCGCGTTTACCCTGGACGGTTAACCAATCGTGTTTTTTCTTTCCTACCGCGAAATATATTCAAAACGGGCAAATGTCGTCACTGACCAGCCTGTTCGTGATCATCAGCTGCCACCTTGCAGAGACATATGAATGAGCTCGCGCGATGAGCGACGCGAAGTGCGATGCAACGCTCGCACAGCCTCGCACCGCCAGCTCGCACAGCCTCGCACAGCCTCGCACCGCCAGCTCGCACAGCCTCGCACCGGCCCCTGTCAACCGCCGCGCATTCGGCGCCAACGCCACCGCGGCCCGCACTCGCCTTGGAGCCGGAACTCAACCAGCGCAGAAAAAACTCTCCGCCGCGTCCGTCTGCTCTTCCTCCTGCCCTTCTCATCTTCCACCCGCGATCTCGCTTCCGCATCTGCACCGCACGCCCGGCCAGCGCTTAGCCCTGCCTGCCCAAGCCCGCCTCCCGATCGTGCGCCGCCACACGAACGCCACACCCCCCCCCTCCGGCCCCAGCCGAACGGAAGAGCCCACCTGGGAACGCCAGTCACCCACATGGCGCTGGCGTATTCCGTGGTCGGGTTGAAAAAGGGGGGGGGGGGGGGGGGGGGGGGGGGGGGGGGGGGGGGGGGGGGGGGGGG